>JAUMTR010287941.1:0-11071 GCA_032270685.1 Microctenopoma stevenorrisi | reverse complement strand
ATATAATACTATATTTCATGAATGCAACATCAGCCAGACAGAATTATGCTCCTATACTGGCTGAGCATAGGGTTGAAACAGTTTCATTTTGAAAGCCTTATCCACTCGCCTCTTCCTACTTGAACATGTACATACTCAACTCAATAAGATAATATTTAGTAGCTGACATATATTTTTTCTTTCTTCTGCAGGTTACAAGTACCCATGCCTCAAAGTCAGAAATTTTCAAGGCAGGAAACCCCAAATCAACACTAAAACATATATGGACAGAAAGCAGTAAGGATATGTCCATCAGTAGGCTGCTATCACAGACTCTGCATGGCAAAGAAAACAGTACAGCATTGGACCTTCGTTATGATACTCCAGAACCCTACTCAGAACAAGACCTGTGGGACTGGCTGAGGAACTCCACAGACCTTCAAGACTCACGGCCACGGGCTAAACGACGGCCTATGGTCAAGACAGGAAAATTCAAGAAAATGTTTGGCTGGGGGGACTTCCACTCTAATATCAAGACGGTCAAACTCAACCTACTGATCACTGGTAAGATTGTGGATCATGGCAATGGAACATTCAGTGTTTACTTCCGCCACAACTCCACAGGCCAAGGCAATGTCTCTGTCAGCTTGGTTCCTCCCACTAAGATAGTAGAGTTTGATGTGACAGCACAGCAGTCCGTCATAGATGCTAAGGACTCAAAGTCCTTTAATTGCCGTATAGAGTATGAAAAGGTAGAGAAAGGTGCCAAGAACACCCTCTGCAACTTTGACCCATCCAAGACCTGCTACCAAGAGCAGACACAGAGTCATGTCTCCTGGCTGTGTTCTAAACCTTTCAAAGTCATCTGCATCTTCATATCCTTCTACAGCACTGACTACAAACTTGTGCAGAAAGTGTGCCCAGACTACAACTACCACAGTGACACTCCCTACTTCCCCTCTGGCTGACAAACCCTAATTTACAGAGGAGCATTTCGTCCTTACCTATTTTGTCCTGAAACATCTTTTCTCCATTCTTTGTGTTTTTAATTTTACTGAGGAATTAGATATCTCAAGCTGTTTAAGAAGGTGAATACAGGACTATCTGAAATTACTGATATGACTAAGCTACAGTTTTCCTTGTATATTATGTTTTTATCACTTAAAACAATGCAGACTCAAGGTCTTAATATGCTTTTGGCGTTATTGTCACTATTAAAACTCTGTATTGCTGTTTTGTTCAGACTCATTGTAAAACTAAATGTTCATGTTTTCTTTTCATAGTGTTTTTTTTCATGTACAATACATTAACTCTCTGGACAACAATAGACTGATGATTGCCCCTGCTGTGTTATTTATGCTCTGCAGTTTATCCTGCATAACTGGAAAACAAAATAAATATCTAGCCACATTTCTACAAAACCGGAAAAGCAGGTGAAGAGAGTGAAAATTAAAATGTGAGTTTGATGCTTTTAGACATGTGAGGTGGTCATACCTTTGTACAGGTGAATGTGGACTGATTGAGAAATTGTAAAACTGTTAATTCTAAGTTGGCATCAGTGTTGCTACTAGTGCAGACAGAGTTTGAGTTTGTTCTCAGTTGACTGAATGTCTGAATGCCTGACTAATCAGTGGTTGTTTGTGAGAGACCAGGCTTGCATTCATTGTCACTTAATATATCAAATGTAATGTATTGAATTCTATATCTTACAGCCAAATTTGTATGAATGGTTTGTACTGTACATAGTTTATCCCAATTGTGCTGCTTCTGTACATGCCCCCATGCACTGTGTGTTTGCCCCTTTCATGCTAAGTCCTTGTTCATTCCATTTTTGCTAGTTCTTGGTTCCTCTAACAAACAGAATGATGTTGCTGCCCTAAATGTAAATTTTATGAAAACAACAGTTCTGTGGAGAAGCTGTAAAACTGACTACATATATTAAAAATATTCAATGAAATTATCTTTATGAAGGGGGGAGGGAGAGGGAGATGTACATATGACTTAAAGAATACAGTACATTTTCTCAATTGAATTCTGGTATATGCAATTATTTCTGTAACATCTGCTCCTATAGTGAATTAGTAATGATTTGCTGAAGCCTAGTTATCTGTCACTGTATTTTTGTCTATAAGTTAAGTCATGGCAACTGGACTTCTTTCAATTCATCTGGAACGCTAAGTTAGTTTGAGGGACGTTGGCCAGTGACAAATTTATCCTCCAGGTTGGTTTCACCTTACACCGGCCTTGAAAAGGCTTGTAAAGTGAAACAAAGACAGGGGAGGGGTGTAGGCAGATATAGCAGTCACTAAAACTAACATGCCTGGAACTTGACCTGTATGACTCAGATTAATTGTAGACTGTCTCTGGGCATATCACTATTGCACCTATCAGATGTGGGAGGATAATGTACTAAAATGCCAGACTCCAGTGTGTAGTTACATACTGCATTAGAAGAAGCTGTACAGGAAAATTAGGCATCTCATAGAAAACATTGTATTATGTGTTGTGGATGACAACATCCACTTACAATTTATCCAGGTGATTATGATTTAAAGTTGTGTCTTATGCATCAATTCCATTGCAAAAATGATTTTGTCACTTTTTTAAAATAAAATAAAAATAATATACTTTTGCACATAGCTAGCAGCAGGAGAACATTATATCAACAGTTAGAGTTGGTCATTGTCAAGTCACAAGCCAGAATAAAGCCATGAGCTGAAAAAATCCTGCCACCGCGGACTTGCGGAGACACAACACTGTCACTGTTAGTGCCACTACTTGTTTCAATTTAAGCACAATTTAGTCAGTATTCACATATATATCTGGCTATTTACACAGTAAAATAAGTCTGCCTTATCTCTAGAGAGATCATCTCTGAACGTCCAATTTCACATTTAACTGATCTTCACTTAAATAATAATAATTCTAATTAATATAATTTATTGTTCCCCTTAGGGAACTTGTTTTTTGGACAGCTGCTAGACCTGTGTTAGCGCTACTATGGTAATTTGGTATCTTGACACCTTAACATCTATCTTCAGGGGGATTAAGTAATGAACTGCTGACTTTTGGGTTGGAAGGTTGGAAGCTCTACACACTAAGCTATCATGCCACCCCGTAATATGTTTAACCTATATAAAACTCTGAGTGTAAAGAGTGTATGCAAACAGTGGAAATATCACATTGTCTCCAAACATTAAAGGGACCCAGAACACATAAGCTCAGTGTCTGAATATAATTACTTTTAGGAGCCTCTTCTCATCTTGCACCATGTGTGATTGACCAGACTTTGCAATAATTAAGCATGCCAGAAAGTTGAACACACAGAGGCAAACTTGTGTTTCAGGCTCTGGGAGATGTGAATATTGGGATGTGAGACTGATAGCGTCTGTTTTGGGACTTCACAGTGGCACCTGCCATTGAATCCTCTGATTCTGCAGTTAGGATCAGCAGTCAGCTTTAAACGGATTAAAGCCTCTAGGGGAGAGAAATCCTTTGCTTTTGGCTGGCTCACAACTTACCCAGTAATTAAACTGGATGCCAGGCTTGTGTGTTCATTGCCTGTCCATGGGTGCTATTATAGCTGTCCTTTTTAAGGAGCTGCATCCAAAAGTTTGCCTTTATGCTCACTTTTACCAATCAGCAGAGATTTCTTGGACAGGTGACAGCATATGGCTAGACCAGACGGTCTTAATGGGTTAAGCTTCAGACTGGGATGCAGAAGGTCGCAGGTTCGAAAACCCGTCTGACTCCTAGTCCATCCCGTATTAGGTGTGTCCTTGGGCCAGACACCCAGTGCTAGCTCCTTGTAAGTCACTTTGGATAAAAGCGTCTGCCAAGAAAAGTACAATAGATTAATAATTTAGAAGTAATATATATTATATGTCTATCGTGTACTGGATAAAATAATAAGGCCACTGCCTAATTATCAATTTTTCGTGTTTGAATTTTTCATTTATATATTATACATCATTTAAATGTATTGCTTTTTATTTTTGACTAAAAGTACATTTTTTATTTTAGTCTATACTGACAACATAACCCCCAAATACAAATCTTGTCATTTGGAGCATTAATTTGAGAAAATGAAAAATATCAACCAGAAAAGTTCATTCATTCATATAAAATTCATATTTATTTTCACACAACACATTACTAATGTTTTAACTTACAAAGTGTTCAGAAATATTAGGTGCAATAACCCTAATTTGCTGACTATTACAGCTTTTATGTAGTGGTCTCTTCATTTTTTTCAAGCTGTATATAAACAGGAACTATTTATATCTGTACTGTTTCTATATAAAGGCAATTTTTGTGAATGCAATAGGTAACGAGCATTTGAAGGGAATTTGTCCTCTAAATCTGGCACAATTGTCAACTTTGACTCAGTGATTAACTGACTAGATTTTGGTGGCCAAATGTCATGCTTTTGTTCATGCAGTTCTTGCAGTCCATTCTTCTGAACACAATATGAGAATAAACACTTTTTTTGCAATTGGCCAATGATAAATGATCAATCAATGATAAACTGATTAGGTCAAAGTTGAAGGTCATAGTGACCACACCTTCACCAAATCCTGGTGAACCAATAAATTTGGAATACCTTTATTTTCAACTCTCGTCTATGTAATACCTCCGAGATAGCTGGAGAAAATTCATTGGCCTCTGTCCCAATTATCCACTGGGTCTCATGGATGAAATATGTGGAATATGAATCTGGACAAGGGCTGTCAATCGATTAAAAAAAAAAATTAATTAAGTTTTCCGTAATTAATTGTGATTAACCCCAATTGCTTCATTGTTAGCCTGGCTGCAATTACATTTTTTAAATGTTATATATATGCTTGTAACAGACATTTAATCAATTGTGGTTTCCAAATCCTAAAAACCTGCGTGTTCGTTAATTCAAGACAAGGAGCATTTAAGTTCAATTTAAATCAGTTTTACTAGCAATAAAACAAAGTGATACAGCGCTGGGTCTGAATCTCTCGCCCTAACCAACAGACATGAAGTCGTGTCAGAACAGAAAGACCAACAGGCTACTCTGCCCTGACCCAGTATTTTATACATGTTTCTAATCTTGATGTTGTCCTCTTCTTATTGGCTGGAGTTCCTCCTCTTCCTGGACCTGTATTGACGCCCATTGTTCTCCTTGCCTGTTGATTAGCTTCTTCCTGCAGGATGATGAAATCCTGTGCTGCAATGACTTCAAAAGCCACCAGACACAATGCAGTTTCACAACCCTTTAACATACCTATGGCATGCGACTAATACAAATCATTCACACTGGTGCAGCCCTTCCTCTGCAAGATTATGTTAGTTAGTATGTTAGTAAGTTACGTGAAATTAATATCCCTTTAACCATTTCCAGTAAATTGTGTGGTGTTGTGGTAACTGCTCCTCACTGAATGATCAGCTGACACACATGGTTCCACATCATCCCTACAAACATTACTTAATCAAACCAGTTGATCAAAGAGTATCACACAAAGCAATTGATCAAAGACAATAACCCCTGAGTCATACACACATGAGTCACAGGGTCACAATACACAGTACTAATCAATCAGTCATTCACAGTACACAGAACTACTTATTTATCCCCTGTTAATTATACTAAAGTTCTCTTAGCAGACTCCTAAAGTAAAATATAATTATATTAAAAACACTAAAATCCAAAACAAATAATGAACTAAATGCAGAATAAATACAAAGAATGTATGCTTAAATTCAAACAGAATTTTAATAGTTTTCTTCAATCCTTAACATAAATCTAAAGTGACTCACATTAAAGACATCTTTCAAGTATCTGCTGATAAGAAATAATACTGAACCCAGGCCTAAAGGTTAAAGTGCAAGCAGAATATCAGAATAATGAAGGTCATTAAAATGAGATTTTAGCTTTAATAATAATAATAATAATAATTTATTTTTATAATCTAACAATAACAGACATGTAAACGACAATGTTTCACATTTTTATGCCAGCTGAATTTCAAAAGGGTGCACAAAAGTCAATATTTAAAACACAAACTGTTCCTTTAATTCCTGAGCATTTGCTGGACTGCGCTTAAAATGTCCAACAATCTTGCGACATTTGGCCAGAACACATTCACTCTGGGCCGTGCAGGGCAGGTCAAACCACAGCCCTTGTCCAGATTCATGTTCCACGTATTTCATCCATGAGACCCAGTGGATAATTGGGACAGAGGCCAATGAATTTTCTCCAGCTATCTCGGAGGTATTACATAGACGAGAGTTGAAAATCAAGGTATTCCAAATTTATTGGAAGTAGCCTTGCGGCTGCAGTCATGTTATGAGCACCGTCGGCGCCAAGCGTGGTTAATTTGTCCTTGACTTTCCATTTGTTTGCAACACATTCAGAAAATGTTCAGCACACGCCTCGGCATAGTGTCGCTCTTTTTTACTCACTGTTAGTGCAAACGATTGAAGAGTCCAGTCGTTACCAATAAAATGTGCTGGGAAACCCAAGTACTTATCGTTGTTCACCAAAGTCCAGTGGCCACTTGTGAGAGCGATGTTCCCTACTTGCTGGACCCACTGAGCCCTCTGGTCCTCATACAGAGTGCAGTCTCCTCACAATTGTTCCTCTCGAGAGTAGATTGTACAGTTAACATTCTTCTTCTGTGGGTATCGCTTCCTCTTCTTCTTCGTCTAATAATTTCTAGCAGGCCAAACACCAGCATAGCGCAATGCTGACACCCCTTCAGAGCTGCTAATGAGTTTAAGGTTTAGGGTCTTAGATCGCATTAACTACGTTACAATTTTGTAACGCAATAAACGTTTCACAATAATTAATCAAAGTTAACTCAGTAAATTTGACAGCCCTAATTTGGACAAACATGCATATATACAGAAAAAGATTGAATTATGAATGCATAACAACTCCAAGGATAATAACATTAGTATTAATAATATTAGTATTAAAAACATAACCTGTTCATTCTTATATGGCTAATTGTGACAGAGAAGGCACCAAATGCTTATGTGGTTATTCCTCCACAATTTATTTTGGTCTTCATTGTGTATATGTTGTACAAATTAGAAGCTTTGTGTCATCTTCACTCACGGTAATGAATTTCCACACCGACAGCATAATTGTTACTGTAATTGCTCTGTTACTTTTTGTGTAGCTATAGTTAAGGTCAGAATTATGTGCTCCATTGATGAATTCACACAAAACCCTCTACATGGAAATAACTGTAACATAAACTGTTCATACGGGTATTTCTTTCAAAGACAAAATCTCCACAAGTTTGATCAGTATTTTTTATCTATGTGCCAAATTGTAACAACGAAAAAATACAAGGCCAAACATATTAGACTTTCTGACATATAATAGTCAATAGTGTGGCCTTTTACAACTGACAGCAACCTCTCTCTGTAGTTCTTTGTTAGGTTGGTACGTTTCTTGAGGTATATAAGCCTACTCTTCCATGTGAAATTGTTCCAGAATCAGAAACAGGAGGAAAATATGAGGTCACAAGTACTCTTGATAGTAGGAAAGTTAAGTAAAAAGTAGGAAAGTTAATATCAAAATAACAAAAAATGACAAATTATACTATAAGAAATACAAAATATAACAAGAACTTACAAAAAATACACTATAAATTACAGATTACACCATGTTACACAATTGAAATAAGACAGATAGACGGGTAAGATAAAACCATATTTTTATTATAACATGACATACGTTACAGTAGGCTATATAAGTAAATAAATTCCAATTTTATTTGTCATATATAGTCACACAGTGTACAACACTCAGTGAAATGCGTCTTGCATTTGACCAACCCACTCTGGGGAGGATAGTGGGCAGCAACAGACCGCGCCCGGGGAGCTAGTGCTGGGTGTCTTACTCAAGGACACACTTGGTATGGGGGATGGGCTGTATGTCGCTTGGGAATCGTTCTGCGACTTTCTGCATCCCAGCGTCATGCCTTAACCCAGTGAGCTACCAGGCCGCTATGTACAGTGGGGTGCGCAAGTTTGGGCAACCTTGTCAATGTTCATGATTTTCCTGTATAAATCGTAACGATTTATACAGGAATGTTATGATAAATTTCAATTAAATATATCATATAGGAGACACAGTGATATTTGCGTTTCCTTGTCATGATTCAGCACATCAATATAATATACTAATCAAACTTTGTAGAATTTTTTCTTTGTTCTTTTAGAAGCAATAAAAGTATGAAACGTTTTTATTATAGTCATTTCCATGAAAATATTAAACATTTTCACATCACAAACCTGTAACACTGACCTAGAAGGCTTTTAGAGGTAAAGTGAAGCAGATGACGGTGAACTGTGTGCAAGCAGCAGATATTCTCACCACCCTAAGCAAAGTGAACCATCATCTACATTTATGGAACTATCTATATTGCCACTCTGCAAAGTCACAAAACTATCTACATTATCAAGTGCATGTTTACATTTTTTCATGGTAATTAAGGTAGATGAAGAAATGCTAAACGATATTCACTTACAAAGAGGCGGAGAAACTACAGCTCCAGCTTATTAATCAACCCCTGATCTAAACATAGTAATAATTTATTTGAGAACCCCATTAATAGTCTCTCAGATCCAAAGTGGAAAAATAAAAAAAACAGTTTTGTTATTGTATACCATCCTCCTGCCCTCTTACTTTGAGTTTTTATCTGAATTCACAGACTTCTGACTGAGTTCTTAGTTCAGATAAAGTGATTATGGTGGGTGACTTTAACATTCATGTAGATGTTGATAACTGTCTCAGCATTGCATTGAATTCATTGTTAGAGTCCATTGTATACAATCAACATGTAAATAAACCCACACAGTTTTCATCACACCCTAAATCTTGTTCTGACTTATGGAGAAGTTGATAACTTAAAAGTTTTTCCTCAAATCTCTTTGTTATCTGATCATTCTTTAATAATGTTTGAGTTTACTTTTTTACCAATTGGAAAAAAATTCCACTATAGTAGATATTTATTTGAAAATGCCATCACCAAATTTATTTGTTATCTTTTAATCCTGTTACATATCTCGATGCGGAGGGCAGTAATCTTAACTGAGCTATCAGGTGTGTCCTTGAGCCAGACATCCAGCCCTAGCTCCTTGTAAGTCGCTTGGTATAAATGCGTCTGCCAAGCAAAGGAAAGTAAAGTCACTTTACTCCAGTACAGGTTGATTAATTAATTGTGGAGTATTAAGTCCCACATCTAAATCCTTAAATTATTCTATTATTACTAAATCCTTTTTAAAATGAGTTGATACGTGACCATCAGACAGATCTATTTAGTTTCACTGAAACCTGGCTGCAGCAGGATGAATATGTTTTATATATATATATAATATGTGATATTAATTATCTTATCCCTAGGAGCACAGGTCGGAGTGGAGGAGTTGCAGCAATCTACAACTCCAGCTTAATAATCAACCCCAACTGGACCAACATCAGAGAAGCAGATTGTGTAAATCTGGGTCATCTTATGAATATGTGAGCAACCTTGGCAAGAGTTCTAACATCAAGTCTAGTAGGTTGCTGAACTGTGTGGTGGAGGAGGTTTGTGTGTCTTTGGAATAAACTCTCCGGGAGTTACATTAATTACATTTTAGTGTACATGCGTGACCACCCAAAACACTTTAGTGCAGTTACAGTAACTCTTTTCTGGGAGTTGATTTTTCAACTTTTTATAAGAGTTCAAACTAAACTATCTAATTCTACTGCCATATAGAGTAAAATGTAACTCATAAATTGAGTTAATTTTGATATTAACTCTTTTAGTGTTACCATATAATGAAAAGGGGTTTCTAAGCGAAAATTACTACAAAAACAGCATACTGATTATTTTGAATCATACTGATTATTTTGAATTTTGAACTGCAGAAATGTACGCAATTTTTCCAAGCACACAAACTATTCTGAAAACAGAATTCTACTGTGTAAATGTTATTTACTGATAGAAACTAAGAAAATGTACAAAAATTATACAGGTAAATGGTTCTGTTTGCTTTATAACAGCTGTACATTTTAAATATTAAGAGCCCAGTGTGTGTATACATCAGTATTTTGCATTTGAAGTCCTGCTTTTTGACAATACGGCCAAGGACCAATTATATGGCTCTGTCTAACTTGTGTTACAATTATTGTTGTGGTTGTTGTAGCATACTATTAGTATTCGTATTGCGTATTGCCGATGTCAGCCATTCTGGTATGAAAGGGGCACAGCTTATTATTTACTCAGATATAATACATGACATGATTCTGCACGTAGACCCACATTTTGAAGTTTAAACGAGATTTTTTGGACAAAGCGTGTGGGACTAGTTGTGCTGCAAACTTTTAGGCACAATAATAACATACTTGGGAGAGTTATCTGTGAAGGTTCTCAGTCATCCAGGTCATGGTTATCTCAAAAAAGGTTATTCAATAGCAACTGGACTTGTAGGTTTCTTGACGATGTTTCGCCCTTCTATCCAGAGGGCTTTCTTAAGTCAGACTAGGGCTTTCGCCCCTGTGGATAGAAGGGCGAAACGTCGTCAAGAAACCTACAAGTCCAGTTGCTATTGAATAACCTTTTCTGAGAGCCTTCAGTTAATATTATGGTATAATAACAAATAATAAAAATGTATTATTGTATAATAATAATAACTAGATTTAGCAATTACTGCAGAAATTTCGTGGGAGAGCTGATCTGAGCCAGGGTGTTCACCTCATGTTGGGGTGTGTCACGTGGGGCGTTTAGGACAGGTGCCATGCTACGCTGAATGGAAACAGGCAGGGCCGTGGTGGAACAACACATGTAATACACTAAAGCAGTCACCTTCGTAAAAACAAACCTCACAGGCTCAAATCAGCACATTATCTATGGGAGTTTTGTATTAAATTGCTAAAAGATAATTAATAATAACAACTAGAAAGTTCCTGGGGAAACTTTGAAGGTGCCTGGCGCCGTGCGCCGCTGCACCTTAGGCCCATCTGTCCAATGCTGAACCTTAGACCCATTTGCCCAATGCTGAACCTTTGACCGATTTGCCCAATGCTGAACCTTAGACCGATCTCCCCGACCAGAAAGCAGGATTT
>JAUMTR010287801.1:0-11089 GCA_032270685.1 Microctenopoma stevenorrisi | reverse complement strand
CCAAAGCCTCCCAGTGGGTCGCCAGGACCTCTCCACAAAGGGGTTAAAAATGTATTTATTATATTTGTTTATGTAACGTTTGTTAAATAGATGTTTTAAGCCTAAATATGCAATTATATTTCTAAGCATTTATTATTATTTGTGTAACATGATTATATCTTTGCAGTTTTGTAATTTCTTTTTGTTAATAAATATTAAAATGACGCTGCTAGCCTAACAATATGATCAGCTAATCAAAAGAGGTAAAACAGAAAAATGGCAAAGCGTGAAAGAGAGGAGAGTATGGATCAGAAAGAAGTCAAAACCTTTTAAAAACAGCTTGAACAATTTTATTGTTTCCTAATAATAATACTGTTAGTACTGGAGAGGAGAATGGGGGGGGGGGGTCATCAAAAATTGTCTAGAAAAATAGGGGTCCCTTGGGAAAAAGGTTGGGAACCACTGTCTTAGACTGCCCACAATAATATATATTCATCAAAATAAATAGTAAAAACAGACCAAGCAAAACAAATATTTCAGCAGAATAACTTTGATTCTACTTGTGGCTGAGACCCCAGAGTGAATAATTGCTAGAATGAAGAAGATACAGTGAAACCATTAAACAGAAAACTTTATAAACAACGTGACAACATACAACAGTAGATTTTAGAGCAGTAACAGTGCAGAAGGTTTAGCATAAGAAGCAATCATTCAAAGGCAGATGAATACATCAAAGTTTTCAAAGTAATTTAAAAGTTGGAGACAGATTGTTGGTCATAAGGAAGCTGATTTCATCTGTGAGCAGCTTTTTATACAATAAACTGTCTTTCTAGGCTAAAAAAGTTTGATCTGAATTTGTGGAGTCTCCTTTCAGTTGGTAAGGAGATTGTAGGAGTTGTACCATGAAGCTATTCGCCTCTGATTAACCAACTTCTTTTTTAAAGGGGCAACAGTATCAAGTGCAGGGAACAGACAAGCTGCAGCATTATCAACAACATAATCGACCTGTGCATGAGTAGAGTTAGAATGATTGTTCTCCTCTGTCTACGTGTCACTGGATTAAAAGGAGGCATGGTAGCGAATCCCAGCCCCCACCCCTTTCCTTGCTCTTCCCTACATATTGCTGCGTTCAGTCAATCAGCAGCTTTAAGTGTAAGGTCAGTTGGAAAACAAGGAGGATTGGTGCCCTTGACCATTAACGATGATAACGATGACATGAATGACTGTGAATCTTCACATATATTATTGGATGAACATTAAACAGTCCTGACTGTTCTTGTACACACAACACTGATAAGTTAAAATATGTGCCTTTCGCAGACAGATGGATTCTCACCTTGAATATTTGGTGCATATGGATTTTGTATTTCAAAAACAGGATCCAGTGCTTTCAGCACCACCTGGTGAACAAACAGATTAAAGCATGCTCATTATAAACAGAGACAGATAAACAGCGCATGTTTAGACAAACTACATCACACTACACATACGGTTTGTGTTGCATAAATAAAGTTGACTTGAATGTCTGACCTCTCCATTGGTAGACGGTTCTGATCCAGAGTATTTGCTGTTACAGACAATGTCATCGATGCCGTTAGCTGGTTTATTGGACACCAACGGGAAATGAAGTGAACAGTTGTCTGCAAAGTAACGGAAAACTTTCCAAGTTTGCCCAAAATCATTCGATCGTTCCACCAACATGGCTGCCGGACGGAAACTCTGCAAAAAAACAGGAGTAGAAAGAATCTGCAGCTCATGTTTAATAACCAACACCAGAACTAAACATAGTTACTGTCTAATTCATTTGAAAGCCTCACTCATAGTTTCTCTGAAGTTTCATTTGTTATTGTACTCCATCCCTCTGTCCCATACTTTATTAGAATTCTCAGACTTTATCAGATTGTTATCCTTCCACAATTTCATATTCCCTGTACAATGACAATAAAAGTCTATTCTTTTGTATTTAATACTTAGGGCTGGTTCAATAAGTGAGAAGCATAATATCTAAAGGCTCTGTCTCCAGTTCTACATTTGTAAACTCTAGAAACCTCCCAATGGGAGCCAGAGCCTTTAACTATCGAGCCAGGCGCTAGGAAAATAAAAGTAAATTGGCTCACACACTGGTTGCTGTCCAGTATGTTATAGTTCAGAGTTAATATTTTGTATACATATACATTTCACATGCCTCATTCAGCAAAAACATGTAAAATTTCAATTCAGTTTTTTGTGGTCTTCTGGTTTTACGACTTGTATGATGCTTACAGCATATAGTACACCAGAGCAACTATCAGATGTTGACAGAAGAAGAACACAAGCACATACTAGCAGCAGATTTTATGAGAGTTTTACAGCTAAATAATTCTAGGTTTTAAAGGATTAATTCAAGTTGCCAGTTGTGTTTTACCTTGAAGGTGATGACCAGGTGACTGAACTGGAACACAGTCTCCAGATCCAACTGAATGCTGACCTCATGAACGCCTGCAGACAAGAAACAGGGACAGGTATAGACATTCACACCATCATGATTACATAGTGCTTAACATATCATTAGACAGTATAAAGATTTAGGACTGACCGTTCTCAGACTGCCACCACTTTAGTTTTCTCTCTGGGTCAAATGTTGTGATGACGTTCTCAATACAATGACTGTTCGGGTTCCTGAAGCTATCGAACGGTAGCCGAGAGTCACAATTGAAACATTTTTGCGCCTCCTGATGGTAAAAGACACAAACTGATCAATACCCACCATTATCAATAGCTAAACTGTGTTCTATGAGCAAAAATGATACATTTGAGTTTTGAGTTAATCCTGATGCAATGGTTTTGTCCACAGAACCAGATCCAACCATACTTTAGAGTGAGTACTGTCATGTGTTATGTGGTAAGAGGTTTGGCAGAACGATTCGGAGGCTGGTTTGTTTTAAAGCTTTGACATTTCTAAATAATCTGTTAAACTTGTTGTTGATGCATGTTGAATGAGCCTTAATCATTATCAGTGTTTTGATCAACACACTGATCTTCGACCAACTAATGTGACTGATTGTTGCACTGATTAACAATCAGAGCCGGTCAGCTCCTTAGCTCAGCTATGTGACGTGTGGTCTTTATAGTGCTGAGGCTCCCCTGTGTTTGAGCCCAGCAGATGCACACTGCTGGGCAGGTGAACGGTAAAACATAATTTACACTCAACACATTTTACTTCAATATTTATGCCAATGGAACAACAAGACAAAACAAAATACTAATTTGCTGGAACATTTAAAAAAAGATTATCTTTTTCATAATAACATTTCTGAGCAAGAAACATAAAATGTGGGGGGAGTGGGGAAAGATCCTGAGGCTGTAGGACACAGAGTGAGATAATAAAAAAACAGATCAGAACTTGTTTCAGTATGAAAGTCAGAGCATGAGCCAGAAACATGTCAGTCTGACAAAAAATAAATCTCAGTTGAGCTGCAGCTTCTTTTAGTATAAACATATAATGTGTAAGGTCTTAAACCTTACAATGCAAAGTGTCTTGAGGCGACTTTGTTGTGATCTGGCACTGTTTAAATAAAGTTTAATTTAATTACTACTGATACTACACATACTGCTGATACACTGGAAAAAAATGTCCCCCCAAAACAAGTAACAAAAACTCTTAATAACAATAATTAAATAAATGCTTCAATGGAACAAGTGGAAATGTTCTTGATGCAGACATGTAGTGTCTAAAAACTGAAAGTTCCTACACCTCATCTAAATGTGACTGTAGCTGATTGTGTCTTATTTGAAGTGATGAGATATTTCCACTAGACATATGACAAATATACTTAGTACGATTTTGTGTTTTTGCTTGTTTTTAGACATTACATGCTTGGTTCAGGAGAATTTTCATTGTTCCATTGGCAGATTTTTTTACTTATTTTAAGCAAAAATGTCTTGTGTTAAGAGCTTTTTACTTGTTTTTGGAGGGGCATTTTTTTCCAGTGTATACCTAATAACCAGTCTCTTAATGCGACCTTTGACCTCTAGATATCCAATGATGCAGTAGTTCTGTGGCCCATATTGGCCACAGGTAGATGAGGCTGAGAGCTGAGCAGCTCTGCCCACCATCAGGTCACCCAGCTGGTGGTTACAGAAGCCACTGGGACAGTGGTCCTGAGGGTCCAGGAGATCCTGGAGCTGAGCTGCAGGTAGCAGAGCTGCAGAGAGAGAAATGCAAATGTTTTTATCTGACAACATAAATGTGGTCTGAATGTGAGTGGAAAGAACACTGGACACTACCAGTTCATTATTCACCAACTTCCTCAAAGTCCCGCCCCTTTCTATGTGTCTAAACTCAAACCTCATACAACCTCTCCGCTGTCCACTCTCCCCAACCGTTCAAGTCAGATGACCACCCACCCCAAGTCTTGTTCTGCTAGAGGGGTCTTCCATTAAAGGGAGTTTTTCCTCTTTACTATTTTCTAAGTCTCAAACTTTTGTGAATCTTATCTGTGAAGGTTCTCAGAGATCCAGGTCATGGTTATTTAAAAAAGGTTATATCCAATAGCAGAGGGCGTTCTCCAGTCTGCAGACTGGAGAACGCCCTCTGCTATTGGATATAACCTTTTTTAAATAACCATGACCTGGATCTCTGAGAACCTTCACAGATAAGATTCACAAAAGTTTGAGACTTAGAAAATAGTAAAGAGGAAAAACTCCCTTTAATGGAAGACCCCTCTAGCAGAACAAGACTTGGGGTGGGTGGTCATCTGACTTGAACGGTTGGGGAGAGTGGACAGCGGAGAGGTTGTATGAGGTTTGAGTTTAGACACATAGAAAGGGGCGGGACTTTGAGGAAGTTGGTGAATAATGAACTGGTAGTGTCCAGTGTTCTTTCCACTCACATTCAGACCACATTTATGTTGTCAGATAAAAACATTTGCATTTCTCTCTCTGCAGCTCTGCTACCTGCAGCTCAGCTCCAGGATCTCCTGGACCCTCAGGACCACTGTCCCAGTGGCTTCTGTAACCACCAGCTGGGTGACCTGATGGTGGGCAGAGCTGCTCAGCTCTCAGCCTCATCTACCTGTGGCCAATATGGGCCACAGAACTACTGCATCATTGGATATCTAGAGGTCAAAGGTCGCATTAAGAGACTGGTTATTAGGTATACACTGGAAAAAAATGCCCCTCCAAAAACAAGTAAAAAGCTCTTAACACAAGACATTTTTGCTTAAAATAAGTAAAAAAATCTGCCAATGGAACAATGAAAATTCTCCTGAACCAAGCATGTAATGTCTAAAAACAAGCAAAAACACAAAATCGTACTAAGTATATTTGTCATATGTCTAGTGGAAATATCTCATCACTTCAAATAAGACACAATCAGCTACAGTCACATTTAGATGAGGTGTAGGAACTTTCAGTTTTTAGACACTACATGTCTGCATCAAGAACATTTCCACTTGTTCCATTGAAGCATTTATTTAATTATTGTTATTAAGAGTTTTTGTTACTTGTTTTGGGGGGACATTTTTTTCCAGTGTATCAGCAGTATGTGTAGTATCAGTAGTAATTAAATTAAACTTTATTTAAACAGTGCCAGATCACAACAAAGTCGCCTCAAGACACTTTGCATTGTAAGGTTTAAGACCTTACACATTATATGTTTATACTAAAAGAAGCTGCAGCTCAACTGAGATTTATTTTTTGTCAGACTGACATGTTTCTGGCTCATGCTCTGACTTTCATACTGAAACAAGTTCTGATCTGTTTTTTTATTATCTCACTCTGTGTCCTACAGCCTCAGGATCTTTCCCCACTCCCCCCACATTTTATGTTTCTTGCTCAGAAATGTTATTATGAAAAAGATAATCTTTTTTTAAATGTTCCAGCAAATTAGTATTTTGTTTTGTCTTGTTGTTCCATTGGCATAAATATTGAAGTAAAATGTGTTGAGTGTAAATTATGTTTTACCGTTCACCTGCCCAGCAGTGTGCATCTGCTGGGCTCAAACACAGGGGAGCCTCAGCACTATAAAGACCACACGTCACATAGCTGAGCTAAGGAGCTGACCGGCTCTGATTGTTAATCAGTGCAACAATCAGTCACATTAGTTGGTCGAAGATCAGTGTGTTGATCAAAACACTGATAATGATTAAGGCTCATTCAACATGCATCAACAACAAGTTTAACAGATTATTTAGAAATGTCAAAGCTTTAAAACAAACCAGCCTCCGAATCGTTCTGCCAAACCTCTTACCACATAACACATGACAGTACTCACTCTAAAGTATGGTTGGATCTGGTTCTGTGGACAAAACCATTGCATCAGGATTAACTCAAAACTCAAATGTATCATTTTTGCTCATAGAACACAGTTTAGCTATTGATAATGGTGGGTATTGATCAGTTTGTGTCTTTTACCATCAGGAGGCGCAAAAATGTTTCAATTGTGACTCTCGGCTACCGTTCGATAGCTTCAGGAACCCGAACAGTCATTGTATTGAGAACGTCATCACAACATTTGACCCAGAGAGAAAACTAAAGTGGTGGCAGTCTGAGAACGGTCAGTCCTAAATCTTTATACTGTCTAATGATATGTTAAGCACTATGTAATCATGATGGTGTGAATGTCTATACCTGTCCCTGTTTCTTGTCTGCAGGCGTTCATGAGGTCAGCATTCAGTTGGATCTGGAGACTGTGTTCCAGTTCAGTCACCTGGTCATCACCTTCAAGGTAAAACACAACTGGCAACTTGAATTAATCCTTTAAAACCTAGAATTATTTAGCTGTAAAACTCTCATAAAATCTGCTGCTAGTATGTGCTTGTGTTCTTCTTCTGTCAACATCTGATAGTTGCTCTGGTGTACTATATGCTGTAAGCATCATACAAGTCGTAAAACCAGAAGACCACAAAAAACTGAATTGAAATTTTACATGTTTTTGCTGAATGAGGCATGTGAAATGTATATGTATACAAAATATTAACTCTGAACTATAACATACTGGACAGCAACCAGTGTGTGAGCCAATTTACTTTTATTTTCCTAGCGCCTGGCTCGATAGTTAAAGGCTCTGGCTCCCATTGGGAGGTTTCTAGAGTTTACAAATGTAGAACTGGAGACAGAGCCTTTAGATATTATGCTTCTCACTTATTGAACCAGCCCTAAGTATTAAATACAAAAGAATAGACTTTTATTGTCATTGTACAGGGAATATGAAATTGTGGAAGGATAACAATCTGATAAAGTCTGAGAATTCTAATAAAGTATGGGACAGAGGGATGGAGTACAATAACAAATGAAACTTCAGAGAAACTATGAGTGAGGCTTTCAAATGAATTAGACAGTAACTATGTTTAGTTCTGGTGTTGGTTATTAAACATGAGCTGCAGATTCTTTCTACTCCTGTTTTTTTGCAGAGTTTCCGTCCGGCAGCCATGTTGGTGGAACGATCGAATGATTTTGGGCAAACTTGGAAAGTTTTCCGTTACTTTGCAGACAACTGTTCACTTCATTTCCCGTTGGTGTCCAATAAACCAGCTAACGGCATCGATGACATTGTCTGTAACAGCAAATACTCTGGATCAGAACCGTCTACCAATGGAGAGGTCAGACATTCAAGTCAACTTTATTTATGCAACACAAACCGTATGTGTAGTGTGATGTAGTTTGTCTAAACATGCGCTGTTTATCTGTCTCTGTTTATAATGAGCATGCTTTAATCTGTTTGTTCACCAGGTGGTGCTGAAAGCACTGGATCCTGTTTTTGAAATACAAAATCCATATGCACCAAATATTCAAGGTGAGAATCCATCTGTCTGCGAAAGGCACATATTTTAACTTATCAGTGTTGTGTGTACAAGAACAGTCAGGACTGTTTAATGTTCATCCAATAATATATGTGAAGATTCACAGTCATTCATGTCATCGTTATCATCGTTAATGGTCAAGGGCACCAATCCTCCTTGTTTTCCAACTGACCTTACACTTAAAGCTGCTGATTGACTGAACGCAGCAATATGTAGGGAAGAGCAAGGAAAGGGGTGGGGGCTGGGATTCGCTACCATGCCTCCTTTTAATCCAGTGACACGTAGACAGAGGAGAACAATCATTCTAACTCTACTCATGCACAGGTCGATTATGTTGTTGATAATGCTGCAGCTTGTCTGTTCCCTGCACTTGATACTGTTGCCCCTTTAAAAAAGAAGTTGGTTAATCAGAGGCGAATAGCTTCATGGTACAACTCCTACAATCTCCTTACCAACTGAAAGGAGACTCCACAAATTCAGATCAAACTTTTTTAGCCTAGAAAGACAGTTTATTGTATAAAAAGCTGCTCACAGATGAAATCAGCTTCCTTATGACCAACAATCTGTCTCCAACTTTTAAATTACTTTGAAAACTTTGATGTATTCATCTGCCTTTGAATGATTGCTTCTTATGCTAAACCTTCTGCACTGTTACTGCTCTAAAATCTACTGTTGTATGTTGTCACGTTGTTTATAAAGTTTTCTGTTTAATGGTTTCACTGTATCTTCTTCATTCTAGCAATTATTCACTCTGGGGTCTCAGCCACAAGTAGAATCAAAGTTATTCTGCTGAAATATTTGTTTTGCTTGGTCTGTTTTTACTATTTATTTTGATGAATATATATTATTGTGGGCAGTCTAAGACAGTGGTTCCCAACCTTTTTCCCAAGGGACCCCTATTTTTCTAGACAATTTTTGATGACCCCCCCCCCCCATTCTCCTCTCCAGTACTAACAGTATTATTATTAGGAAACAATAAAATTGTTCAA
The DNA here is from genome assembly GCA_032270685.1 of Microctenopoma stevenorrisi. Lineage (NCBI taxonomy): Eukaryota > Metazoa > Chordata > Actinopteri > Anabantiformes > Anabantidae > Microctenopoma > Microctenopoma stevenorrisi. The sequence continues at coordinate 2,340 of JAUMTR010287801.1, read as the reverse complement.
GCTGTTTTTAAAAGGTTTTGACTTCTTTCTGATCCATACTCTCCTCTCTTTCACGCTTTGCCATTTTTCTGTTTTACCTCTTTTGATTAGCTGATCATATTGTTAGGCTAGCAGCGTCATTTTAATATTTATTAACAAAAAGAAATTACAAAACTGCAAAGATATAATCATGTTACACAAATAATAATAAATGCTTAGAAATATAATTGCATATTTAGGCTTAAAACATCTATTTAACAAACGTTACATAAACAAATATAATAAATACATTTTTAACCCCTTTGTGGAGAGGTCCTGGCGACCCACTGGGAGGCTTTGGCGCCCCATTGTGGTGGTTGGGACCCCCAGCTTAGGAATCACTGGTCTAAGGCACACCTGTGCAATATTCCTGCTGTCTGAACAGCACCTCGACATGCCACACCTGTGAGGTGGGAGGGATTATTTCGTGCTCACTAACCCACGTAGGCAGATTTGAGAACAATATTTGAGAGTCATGGGTCTTTTGTGTATGTAGTAAAATTTTTTGATGTTTCAGTTCAGCTCCTGAAAAATGGGAGAAAAAACAAAAGTGTTGCATTTATATTTTTGTTCAGTGTAAATAAAGAAACATTTAAATATGTCTTCTCAGATCTGATAACGCTAACTAATCTCCGTGTGAACTTCACTCGTCTCTTCATGCTTGGTGACACGTTGCTGAGTCGACGACGCAGGAACCCTGAAGACAAATATTACTATGCTATCTATAGCATGGTGGTCCAAGGAAGCTGCTTCTGTAATGGACATGCTAGGCATTGTACTCCTGTGGATGATGGGCGTGGGAACGTCTTCACCCACACTGGCATGGTATGCATTAAGACTGGTTCTGACCAGTGCTGCAGATACTGTTGTCATTGTCCCCTCAGATTAATTTGTTTGATGTTATGTCACATCATAAACTGAATCTGAGCCTTTTCAGTCAGTTAAAAGGTGTAAATTAAATTTGTGGAAGTTGATCTCACAAACAAAGTGAAGAGTTTAGGTGATTTAGGGACACGCCCAGCCCAGCCCAGCCCAGCCCCCATACCAGGTGTGTCCCTGAGCGAGACACCCATCGCTAGCTCCCCGAGCACTGTTTGTGGCTGCTCACTGCTCCCCCCAGGGGTGATGGGTCAAATGCAGAGGACCAATTTCGTTGTAACATGTAAAAATGTATCAATGACAATAAAGTGGATTCTTCTTATTATTAAATGGCTAATAACACAAATTGCATATATACCAGGGAACAAAAAGGATCAAAAGCAGAAAGTGGCAGACTTAAAATGGATGCGTGCATAGATGACATAGCTTCCAGATTGTCAGTCATCCAGGTGAAGTTGTCAGAAGGTTTAGTCATGGCAACTGGTCTTCTTTCTTGAAGTCGAGTTTCTACCTCGACCCATACCCTCCTGACTTCCTCTGCCATGCATTTAAGAAGATTGAGTAGATAACATACAGGTTTAAAAATGTCTACGCTTTTCTTAGGTGAATCTGTATTTATATTTATCTTGTTGACACAATCAGAATAATCTAAATGCAGTTGATTTGCCTTTTTTCTCTGCAGGTTCACGGTCATTGTGTTTGTCAACACAATACAGCTGGAGAAAACTGTGAGCGTTGCAGGGACTTCCACCACGACTCCCCGTGGAGGCCTGGAGGAGGGAACACAACAGACATCTGCAGGAGTAAAGCTATTTTTTTTCTCTTCAAGTTAGAACGTGCAGCATCTGTGTAAACTATTTATTTATCTGTAGTTTAAAACTAAATTTGAATATGTTAAAAAAAAGTCTTTACTAATATTTGCCAAATGTATTTTATTGCTTTGTTCAGACCAGCATTCAACACTGAATTACAATATTAATTTAAAATGTGTTGAAGTTAAGTTTCAGTAGTTTTGTTTTTATTATGACTTTTTTAGGGTGTACCTGTCATGGTCATTCGGACATGTGTCATTTCGACACCACTCGATTTGAAGCTACAGGTGGCATAAGCGGTGGCTTATGTGACAACTGTCACCACAATCGAACAGGGCCTCAGTGTGAACATTGTCGACCCTTCATGTATCAGCATCCACAGAGAACGACAGAAGACCCACACGCCTGCATACGTATGCCTCAACTGCAAACTTAAAATACAATCTTCTATTCAATTCAATTCAATTAAATTTTATTTATATAGCTCCATTTTACAACAAAAGTTATCTCAAGGCACTTTACAGTGTAAGGTTTAAGACTTTACACATTATATTAATATATACAGAGAAAACCCAACAGTCCCACTTGAGCGAGCATTGAAGCAACAGTGGAGAGGAAAAACTCCCTTTAA
>JAUMTR010287760.1:0-11098 GCA_032270685.1 Microctenopoma stevenorrisi | reverse complement strand
AGATCCGGTGTGTCTTAAAGAAGTCTCCACGCGCCCTGACGCGAGAGGTCATTATCCCCGCACACATGGAACATGGAACAGGTGGAGAGACAGTCTCTTCACTCAGAGAACTGGGGTTACACCGTAACCCCCGCGATCTGTGGGTGGTGATAGTTTTCTTTTAGTTCATCCAGTACAGTGCAGCTGGAGATTCACGTTCCAAAGACGATGAATACTGCGAACTCTCAACAACCACAGATACAAAAACAAAAGAACCGGTTCTTTGGTGCCGTCATCGCGACAACGTTTTCATTAGTCTAGTTCTTTGGTTCATGAGCTTTAGTTAAACTAAAATCAGCTGTTTTGTTTTCTTTCGCTTTCAGAACAGTCTCTTGGCTGGAGCTGGATCAACCAATCAGCTTCCCCCACACATTACATCATTTACATGTGACAGGTGTGTACATATGAAACATACGTTGGTGAGAAGGTTTTATGTCTGAGATTAAACCTCTTTCCAGTGTCTGCCCTGATGGCAATATTAATAATGATAATAATAATAATGATGATGATGATGATGATCATGATATTGATAATAATAATACTTTATTGATCCTCTTAGGAAATTGTTTGAACAGCTGTTAGACTCGTGTCTGTGCTACTACAGGCATCAGTGTCTTGTCCACGGATGCCTCCACATGTAACCTGGTGGGACTGGGAATCAAACTCGCTCACTCTGGGGTTGAAGCCGACTGCTCCACCCACTGTCATGCTGCCCCATAAACATGGGACGTTTGGACGAACCCATGTCAAACCGAGACAGAACTGTTACTGCTGCGATGGATCAAACCAGGAGTTTGATTCTTAACTGATTAAATTTAATCTCTTTGTTTCTTTCTTCGGTTCATACATATAAATATCTAGATTGAATAAAGACCCATGAAGAAGAAGTTCTGAAGGCTCCAGAACACTTTTACAGTGGTGCCGATTTACTGATTTATATGTTTACTGTAAATGAATTAGTACTCACCAGTCGACAGATTTCAGCTGAAGCAGGAGAGAACGACCAGCTGAGCTGCTGCTACCTTCTGTTTTCATTTGCATGTTTTTTTTTTTTGCTCCACCTGCAGCCTCACCTGTCTGTCCCTCCTCTTCACTTCACAGCTGTACAAAATGTAGGAACCACCACACAGTGTAACTCTGCACTTTATGTTGGAACCTGTTGTTGGAAATCCTGGAGAATCGCTGGTTTAGTGCCCACCCTGAACTAGTGGAGCGTCCCGAGGAGGAAGAGCGCTGAAGACTGACTGAACCGTGGCAGCTGCCTGGATGGAAGTGTGATAAATAAAAATGAATAATGCGAGGTCATTTGAACCAGATCATTTCCTGATCCTGATCCTGATCCAGGACCTCGCATGTCTGCATGTCTTTGCATCGTGGGAGGAAACATCAGGTGGACTGAACGCTAATTACTGTGGGTTTACCGTGAACACAGATCATTATGTCTTGTCAGTGTCATGTCTCTTCCAGCCCTCATGTGTCCTTTGTTCCTCCCTCACCTTAACCACTCCCCTCTCTCTCCACTTTCACTCCCTCATTATTTCCAGGTGTTTCTTATTAGCAATCAGTCCTCTCCGTATTTAAGCCTCTGCACTTTCTCAGTTCCGTTGTCAGTTCATACTCAACTCAACTCTTCATGCCGCCAGTCACTACGCTCCTGTCCTACGTAAGTTGGTTTTTGGGTTCAGTTTGTATTTTCTTCCTTCTGGCTTTCACCCTCTCTTGGTCTTCTTGCTCTCTACGTCCCTCCACTTCCATTCAAACCTCTCAGTCTACCTTTCCGTTCAGTCTCTTATGTCTTCTCTTTGTCTCTCTGTGAGTGTTTACTCTCCCTGTCATTTGTTATTTCCAGTATAGCCGTTTAGCCTCTTTCTAAGAGTGCTTTTCAGTTACATCCTGTTTTTAATGTTAATTTATAATAAACATCCTATGTTTGAACGCTCTCTTGTCTCTGGTCTGCGTTTGGGTCCTCCATTTAGAGCATGTTAATGACAGCCTTGCAATATTTTCCCAATAATGCAAAGTTCAAAGTGCAACTGCTGACCCAGTAAAACAGTTATACCCAAAATGTTTGTTGTTTTAGTTTAAGTCCCATTTGACTGGAATCGAGTATCACCACCTTTAAAAATCTTTAATGAAACCGAATGGTAATTGCTGGCATCTCCTCCTTGTAAGTCGCTTTGGATAAAAGCGTCTGCCAAGTAAAGTAAAAAGTAAAGTAGTTGTGAGAGCGCCTGAAATATCAGACTGAGGTCATGTAAGGGAATTATGCTGCATTACTTAGTAATTAATTTCTGTTATTGTCGATATTAGAAGAACCTTCATCCCTAATACTAGCAAACTACTTCCCTACTAATGTAATCCTACATTAAACATTTATTATAACCAATTATTAAGCATTAATATAGGATTTATATGCCAATCAAGATCCTATTGTTGATCAGTACATTACATTTGATGTTCTCTGCAGACTGACACGTTTTTATTAATCTTAATAAGTGCTTGTGTCACAGTTGACACACCTATGTACAGGTAACACCTAGTGATTTAAGTAAATTGAACTTAACCCAGTTCATCCAAGGTCATCCAACTAATAGGTAAAGCAAGTCAAAACATTTAATATGTTCTAACTATTTAGCTGGATAAATCAAAGTGAGTTAAGTTCAATTTACTTTAATTATTTAGGTTAATTATTAAAGTATAATTACATATTCTAAATCTAAAAAATTACATCAAACTGTGGTTGTAGCAGAAATTGTAGGTCACATCTTTTTTGTGAAAAAAACAGAACAGTTTTTCAGTTGAAGTTATGATTGATTTTTTTTTTTTTTTTTTTTAATTGTTCCATTTAAGTAGAATTTGTATGATTAATCTATTGTGTTGGCAATTTTGATGTAAACTAACATTTAAGTCCAAGTTTATGGAAATCATCAATCCATAAATAGCTACATATTTATCTGCCAAATTAATAAATAGAAATTACCTGAACATACTGATAGATCAAGTAGCGCTTAATGAAAATCCCTTAGATAGTAGACCGATGATTAATGTAAGATGTAAATGTGAACAGAAAACATCTGCTAAAATTGCAGTTCTTTTTTTCCTCTTATAATTCTGTTGTAATTATGTTTCTTCTAAATGAGAGAAAAGCCTCAACGAAGAAAGGATCCAGTGGAGAAGATGTAGCCTGAAAAGTAAGAAACGTTGGCATTGTTTTGGCGAGTGAAAAGGCGTGTTAATGTTGACTCAACAATAGTGCACTACTAATCAACAATCAACAATAGGATACCGTTAGTCCTGGCCAGAACTAATCTGCAACAATGGGCACACCCACCACTAATGGAGCAGCTTCTGCTGGCAGCACACCAAATATTTTTGCTGCTGCGACAGCAGCACCAAAAATATTATGTTTTTTTAACTTGACCTATCATTTTTAGTTTTATTGCTGTCAATAGTGAGAAGTATTATTGTTGTGTTTGACTGTATTTATATTTTATTTTTCCTCTTGACTTGTCAAGTTGAATATAACTAAACATTGCTTACAACAAACCTACGGTGTATACTACTTACTTCATCAAAGAGAAAGAGGAAGTAACCTCAAAACAATGTTTTAATGACAGCTGTAGTAACAGCTGAAACATTAGCAGGTAAAAAAACAAAACTTTTCACTGTGTTTCAAAGATATAACTAATGCACAGAGTGAACTTACAAAAATATGTAAACTTGCTGTATGTGACCCGCATACCTGCAGAAACATTTGCCTTAAGCCACACTGGATGTCACTGTTGCCTCACATGGTCTCACATGGTGCAACACTCGATTGAAGACTCACTCCCTGATTATGCTTCATTAACGGTACTAGTATTATTTCTCTCTTTTTTTATACTATACTGCATATTTTATGACATAGCTAATTACTACTGCTCAAAGCAGAGTTAGGCGGGTGTCAAAAGTCATCACATTCTGTAAGTATGAGTACAGATACTTGTGTGAAAAAAGACTGGTAAAAGTGCAGGTTGAAATGCTTTACACAGATAGAAATACAGATTTTGAAATGTACTTAAGTAGAAAAGCAAAAAAATATTGTCACTTTTAATGCTACAAAATGCCTTTTGACAAGTCAAAAAAGTTATAGGCATACAAAATTACTGTTCGTCTTTTGCTCACAACATGCCCTGTGTTGGTATTGAGAAGGTTAAAAACAAATTCTGATATGGTCTAGTGTTTCTTCTAAGCAAATTTCTAACAAGATAATATAGACTGAAGTAGGTACCAAGTTTTTTGCTGCAAATTCAAATGAAAATAAATTCAGTTTTATTTATATAGTGCCAATTCACAACATAAGTCATCTCAGGGCATGAGGTGAGGTTTGAGATGCCTCGTCCTAGAGGCTACGAAGCTGGAACAGTTCCATCTTCCTGTTAGACAGTTTGTTTGAACTCCTGCCATCAGAAAGGCTAAAAATTCTGTCTTTACGCTGTCTTAGATCACAATCGAGTCTTTTCTCATTTGTGGTCCCTGCTTGCCCTGCCACATTTAACTGGCTGACAGTATCACCACATTCAAAAACCATTTAAAAACTAATTTGTTTAAAAAGTACTTCAAGGTCATCCAACTAATAGTTAAAGTAAGTCAAAACATTTAATCTGTTCTAACTATTTAGCTGGATAAATCAAAGTGAGTTAAGTTCAATTTACTTAAATTATTTAGGTTTTACCTGTTTCCTTGGCAAAACGACAATGTCAAGTAAGATTTGGCTACACTGCATAGATCCAGTCTTCTTTTACTTTCATTTACTCGGTCATTGGAAATATATTATTTATGTAGAGTATAATTACATATTCTAAATCTAAAAATTACATCAAACTGTGGTTGTAGCAGAAATTGTAGGTCACATCTTTTTTGTGAAAAAAATAGAACAGTTTTCCAGTTGAAGTTATGATTTTTTTTTTTTAATTGTTCCATTTAAGTAGCGTTTGTATGATTAATCTATTGTGTTGGCAATTTGATGTAAACAAATTAACATTTAAGTCCAAGTTTATGGAAATCATAAACCCATAAATAGCTACATATTTATCTACTAAATTAGAATTAATAGAAATTACCTGAACATACTGATAGATCAAGTGAGCGCTTAATGAAAATCCCTTAGATAGTAGACCGATGATTGATGTAAGATGTAAATGTGAACAGAAAACATCTGCTAAAATTGCAGTTCTTTTTTTCCTCTTATAATTCTGTTGTAATTATGTTTCTTCTAAATGAGAGAAAAGCCTCAAGGAAGAAAGGATTCAGTGGAGAAGATAAGTAAGAAACGTTGGCATTGTTTCGGGAAGTGAAAAGGCGTGTCAATGTTGACACAACAAAAGTGCACTACTAATCAACTATCAACAATAGGATGCGATTTGTCCTGAGCAGAACTAACCCGCACCAATGGGCACAACCACCACTAATGAAGCAGCTTCTGCTGGCAGCACACAAAATATTTTTTTAACTTGACCTATCATTTTTAGTTTGCACTGTGTTGGTATAGAGAAGATTAAAAACAACATATGATATGGTCTAGTTTTTCTTCTAAGCAAATTTCTAACAAGATAATATCGACTGAAGTAGGGACCAAGTTTTTTGCTGCCGATTCCGATACTGATCACCAATGAGTGATGATCAATTCAAATGAAAATAAATTCCGTTTTATTTATATAGTGCCAATTCACAACATAAGTCATCTCAGGGCATGTGTAAGGTTTGAGACGCCTCCTCCTAAAGCAGGGGTGGGCATTCCCGGTCCTCGAGTTAGTGTGAAAATAACCACAATAAAAAATGTATTTATCTTAATCTTAATTATATAGCATACTGTGTGAACCAAATTGTTGGGTTTGACTATACTTATATTTTATTTTTCCTCTTGACTTATCAAGTTGAAGATAACTAAATATTGCTCACAACAAACTTACTGTATATACCACTGTAATCCCGGATTAGTTGACTTTACTAGAAATTCACATGGAAACCCGTTCCCCTAAACCACTTTAGTTGTTACACATACTAAAACTAAACAAATTAAGTTGTATTGACATGGAAGAGCATTAGTCTTTACTAAAATAATTAGTTCCCCTAACTAATTTTCTTTGCATCTCCAAGTTGTTTGAAATAACTATCTTAAGCTAAATGTACATACACATTGTATTTATCACTGCTTATATTCATTTGTTAATATAAATTTTCTTAAATTTAATTAATACCATGTTGCTTTTGTAATAAAAACATAACAAAAATGTTTGGAAGAAAAGCAATAAAACATCTAAATGTTTAGAAAAACATTTATTTGTTTACACAAAAAAGGGCAAGATAAGATTTTTCAGTTTTACAGTATTGTACAAAACTGGCCAATCAAATGACAAGTAAAATCATTCCTTAAACTGGCACAAACTACTTTAACCACTTCTGCATTTACAATAATAATAATAATTGCATATTTGCAATAGGCACAGGAAAACACAGTAGACTTGACACAGCATTTCTTTACATCTCAAGTTGATTTTTCAGTGTTTGGTTTCAAGTCACTGTGACCCAATGTGAGAAGAACCTGCTGGATTAACTAACATGTGAGCTTCATTGACTTTGGGTAGTTTAGATGCAGTGCATAGGAAAGTCCAAACAGAATGCACATAGTTTTTGGCAAGTCCTGAAGTTTGTCGATCATAATTTGTCCCTCGATGATGATCTTCAAAGATGCTGGACTGAAATGCAGGGAAGATGATGATGCAGCATTTTCAAACTCAACCAGGAGGATTCCAATCTCATTGTGGTGAAGCGAGCCATCTTCATCAGCGTCCTTAATAAACAATATCAAGATACAATCAAAATCATTAATATTCAATTAAAATCAAACAATCAATAATTCCAACTGTAGCCTAATCATGGGACTAAGAAAAATCTATATGGTCAGAGCCTGCTATTGCCATGAACTGAAACAGCTAATCACTATATGTGTAATATAACCTATCAGGCATATTTAAATGTTTTCGTATAAGGAACATTGCAGTGTTTCCCCTGGATTTGCTGTATTGGGGGGGCGGTAGAACGCTAATTTTACACAGACAGAAAATTCAACAAATTGTTCATCACATTCACTTTAGATGCCATATGAGGAGGTAAAGAGTAACTTAGACCGATTTGTAGAACTCTGCTGGCTTGTCACCAAGGAGAATAGGAAGCCCTCTCAGCACCAGCGTGCGAATATCAGTTGGCTCTGAAGTCTATGGGGAAGTGACAGGACAACTTAAATTACAACATTGGTTAATAAATGAAAGCTCCGAAGTAGCTTGCGTTTAGCATTAGCATTGAAAAAGCATTGAAAACACTGACTGAACCGACAGATAACCGTCTTCTGAAGACATAGCTGAGGTTAGCATTTAGCTAAGTCCTTACCTGGACTCATCTTGTGGGTCTATTCAATAGGATATAAAACGTTACACTCACCAGCTTTCTTCAAACATCCATCCAGACAAACTCCTCAGCGCGGTTGTGGTGAACGCAGGAGTGAGTACGCCCCCTCCGGCAGTAACATATTGTGTTGAGTTATCTTTACTAATCATGATTATTACACTGTACAGTGTTGAAAAGTATTACAAACAGCGTATTCTGGCTTAGTAATTAGACACTGTTTTTACAAAACACGAAACAATATTAAATAACTACTAAATAGTTTGTTAAAACAAAATCCGGGTTTACAGTATCCTTACTTCATCAATGAGAAGGTAACTTTAAAACAATGCTCTGATGACAGCTGTAGGAACAGCTGAAACATTAGCAGGTAAAAAAAGAAACAAATATATAAGATATAACTAACGCACAGAGTGAACTTACAAAAAGCATGTGAACTTACTGTATGTGACCTGCATAACTGCAGAAACATTTTCCTTAAGCCACACTGGATGTCACTGTTGCCTCACATGGTCTCACATGGTGCAACACTCGATTGAAGACTCACTCCCTGATTATGCTTCATTAACGGTACTAGTATTATTTTCTCTTTTTTATACTATACTGCATATTTTATGACATATCTAATTACTACTGTTCAAAGCAGAGTTAGGCAGGTGTCAAAAGTCATCACATTCTGTAAGTATGAGTACAGATACTTGTGTGAAAAAAGACAAAGTGCAAAAGTAAATCCACCTGGTAAAAGTAAAAGTGCAGGTAGAAATCCTTTACTCAAAATTACCATTCGTCTTTTGCTCACAACATGCAGTGTGTTGGTATTGAGAAGATTAAAAACAACATCTGACATGGTCTAGTTTTTCTTCTAAGCAGTTTTCTAACAAGATAATATAGACTGAAGTAGGGACCAATTTTTTGCTGCAGATTCTGATACTGATCACCAATGAGTGCTGATCAATTCAATTTAATTTCAGTTTTATTCATATAGTGCCAATTCACAACATAAGTCATGTCAGGGCATGGGGTGAGGTTTAAGACGCCTTACCCCAAGGGCTACAAAGCTGGAACAGTTCCAGCTTCCTGTCAATATCCCTCACTGCCTCTTCCCTCACTCATGACTATTATGTTTTTATAATTCTAAGCCTCTCTGTGAATACGCTGTGTTTCGTAGATCGTAGGGCTGCTGAGGCATGGCAGTAATAATTATTAAAGGGATGATAAGGTAAGAACCTATAAAATAATTTACCTGTCTTTTACTTAAATACAAATATTGCAATAATTTAATAATAAAATAAATTTAAAAAACGTATTTATTCTTAATCTTAATTATATAGCATACTGTGTGAACTCAGTAGCTAAATCTTTTTTTTAAATTTGATTTGAAACATTTGTACATCCTTGGATGCTAAAACACAGTACAGAGATTGTTTGAAGACTTACAAACCTCTAAATAAGCAATCCCCTGCATATATATTTTTTGTCAACAACCAGTCTGTAATCCATGTGTAAAACATGTCACTCCATAATGAGATTTGACAATTAAACGATCCTTTGAACTACTGACAACCCCTTAATAACTAATTTTATTGTGTTAGAGTGGACACAACTGTAAAACTCTACTATCAGCCTCAACACTGCATGTGTTTCATTATTTAACGTATTAATATATTATTATACATTTATTGGTTTTACTTAATACTGCATGCAAATAGTCTCACTAAAAGAAATTTTCTATTTTCTTGAAATATAATATCAAGTCAGGTGTGAGGTAAAACTAACCTGAAGGATAGATTTGTGACCAAAATGAACAAAACGTCTCTACATTAAAAAAAAAAGTCTGACGCCCAACCTATTAATGAGGACCCTCACCTGGTCTCACAACTGCCTCAAAATCACAAAGATCTAGCAGAGACTATACTTCCTGAGAAAGCTGAGGACATTTGGCTCAGGACAGGAAGGCTCTCCAGTGTGTGATAAAAACTGCATAGTCGATCTCTGGAGCAGCGTCACTCAGGGACACCTACATTGCCAGGGTCATCAAGAGGGCCCACCAAATCATCAAAGACAATACCCATCTACAACACAGTTTGTTTAAACTCCTGCCATCAGGAAGGCTAACAACCCTTTTTTCTCCTTTGTGGTCCCTGGCTGGTGGAGCAACTTGCCCTCCCCCATTTGACTGGCTGAGAGTATCACCACCTTTAAAAAACATTTAAAAACTACTTCAAGTGAGTCTACATACATACATACACACACTCATATCATTGTCTAGCACTAAACAATTCCTATGCATGTTCCTTGTCTTGACGAGTTAGGCCTTATCAAGGTTCTTTGTTGTATTATCTCCAGTTTCATGGGAACCGAAAGGTAATTGCTGGTGTCTTCTCCTTGTAAGTCGCTTTGGTTCTGCTGGAGGTTTCTTCCGTTAAAGGGAGTTTTTCCTCTCCACTGTCGCCTCAGTGCTTGCTCAAGTGGGACTGTTGGGTTTTCCATATTATTTTGTATTTACCTATTATTGTGAGGTCTTAAACCTTACGATGTAAAGTGCATCGAGATAACATCTGTTGTGAATTGTCGCTATATAAATAAAACTGAATTGAATAGAAAATCTTGAGAATTTAGTTAAAAACTCAGAGAAAGGGACAGAAGGACAGTGTACAATAACAAATAAAACAAATATGTTTAGTTCTGATCTGATTGATAACCAAGATGGCACTGCAGACGGCTGCATCGGTTATTCACTCTCTAGGACTTTTTTCTTCCACTTTCCACTGATCCTGGGAAATACTTGATCGGAGGAGCAGCAGTCGTCTATGGGACATGGAGAATACGCAGGCTGGAAAAGCGCACAGGAGTACTGATGTCACAGTGTTAGGCTGATACTGCAGCCCACATTTAGAATCTTTATTTATCAACTGTAGATCATTCTATTCACCGTGCAAAGTCTCCACTTGTGTGCTGGTCGGAGCTTACATCCCAACGCAGGCCTGCGTTAAAGCGGCGCTGCAGAATTAGCGTAGCAGATAACCGGCTTTGAACAAAAATACCCTAACTCAGTTTTCATACTGTGACATCATACATCAGTTTCTGTGAAGATATGTGTGTTCCCACCAAGACATATCGGTCATTCAACAACGACAAGCCCTGGTTCACAGCTGAACTGACACAACTCCGTGAGGCCAAAGAGGAGGCCCAAAAAAATGGAGACAGTCTTCTGTATAAGCATGCCAGATACCAGCAGACAAAGGAGGGGACGAATTTCCCATAAAGCACACCCATGCTACTGCTGATGTGGACGTCCCGGTGCATCCTGCGCTATCCCTGCAGCATGCACATGTCTCAGCACTGGCCTCACCATTCCTGGGGACCCGCTTGGCCATTAACCCAAGGGCCCTGGGCCAGAATGGGCCATGGAGCCCAAAATGTGGCCAGAGACGCCAGGACATAGGGGCTCATAAGCCCTCACTCGCACAAGCTCGTCCCCCAGGACGGGTCAAAACCAAAGACATTGCCTCTGCCTCTCCACCTCCTGCTTGCCTCCTAAAACGAATCCATGGCAAGAAAGTCGCCACCAGCCCTTCAAATCCTGCTCCAAGGCGAGACCACCTCGATGCAGCCG
>JAUMTR010287711.1:0-11115 GCA_032270685.1 Microctenopoma stevenorrisi | reverse complement strand
AGGAAAAGGAGGAGAGGAGCTCAGTGTGATATGGAGTCCCCCAGCAGATTAAACCTATAGCAGCATAACTAAGAGATTGTTCCAATACTGGCAGCATAAGTAAGATAACATTACAAACTTTAGTTAAATGAGCATGGTGTTGATTGTGATGATAGTGACATAAGATACCTGCAGTCCCCCCAGTCTAACAGTTGATCTAACAACAGGTTGTTTTCTATAAATTGCTTAATTACAGTTATTGTTAACACCACATAGAATAACTGGTGGAAATAGTGCCTTGTTTCACACAATTAGAAGACACTTATCATAGTCTACAATTTTCACAGTTCCCTACTCAAATATGAAGAAAGCAAACAGGAACTAGAAAAAAAGTTCCTGAAGAAAATGCACTGTGAATTCTAAAATGCTGAATGCTGAAATTTGCTTCAAAAACATCAGAATTCTAGCAAAAACATAAAATAGTTTTGTGAAACAGCTAAATTGTATAAATATTTTAGCTGAATGTGGTGATAAGCACAACAATGTTTACAAAACACTACTATTATTAAAAACACAATTTTAAGCTGAAATTGTTTTATAAGCAAAAAAACCCGGTGATAAGCTGGTATGCAAAAGGTCGCAGGTTCAAAACCCAGCCTGACTCCTATTCCATCCCTTGGAATAGGACAGACACACAGCGCTAGCTCCATGTAAGACCCTTTGCATAAAAGCGTTTGCCAAGCAAAGAAAATTAAAATTAAATCTCAAAGTTAAAAAGTATTTGAACATTGTGTTCAAATAGTCTTATTGCAGTCGTTCACAACTATTTATGTTGTGCCCCCTCGTTTAGGGAAAAATGGGGGGGCACAACCTGGATTGAAATCTGATATATTTGAATATTTATTTGTACAAAACACTGTATGTGGTTTCTAGCGCCACAAAAGTGATTATCTTATCAAATAACAATGTTTCATTTAAAACTATTTCAGCTTTTTTATTTAAGTTTGCTAAGGAAATTATCTATAGTTAAAGAAATGCACTGGAGATCAGCATTTGAGTCTGAAGGTGTTCAATAATTTTTGCCGGCAAGGGAGCACACAAGCTTAGGCAGGCAGTTTGGGCACACACATATTTATAGTCAAAAATTAGATATGTAAGCTAGATACTGAAAGTTTTATCTCTTTCCCTTACACGCAAACATGGTAATCTTTCTACTGCTTTTTTAGAAAGGTGGTCAAGGGTCAACAGAGGCTGTAGCTCCAAGGATGAGGGGAGGACAACAAAGAAAAGGTTTAGTTTTGTATGATAAATGGTTAACGTGGGTCACTAGGGCAAAAAGCACACATGATTAAAAGGTTAACAAACAAAGGTTTGTTAACCTTTTAATCACTCTATAATAATATATCTAAGAAAGTTCAGCTTACTAACTTATTCAAAACTTTTTATTAACTGTAAACATAGTTGTCAACTTCAACATCTTATTCTTTTTCTTGCATAGTTTTTTACCATTTTTATTTTTTATTTTTGTCACATTCTCTACTTACCTCTTGCGTCTCTGACGTTATTCTTTTGACTGTCATAAACTTTTCGATCTCTACTGCTCCATCAACACTCTGTGTGTGTGTGAGTGTTGTGTGTGTGGGTGGGTCGGTCTATGTCTACTGGGTTAAACAGGCAGCCTGTTGATTAGTTTGAGCGCTGCTTCCACCTAGTGACTGTGGGTGGTTTAGCGTTCCAGCCTGGAAAAAGAAATTCTAAAAATAATGAATTCTCATGCGTCTTACTCCCCCCTTGATCACCCTGTCTTTTTGGAATATCTGGAATAAAGAATTTTAGAAAAAAACTGATACTTTGAAGTTAAAAAATACTATATATAAGAGTTCTGAAGGCTTTAAGATTTGAAAGTACACGTACCCTATTCAAGATTCAAGATTGAAAACACTTTATTAATCCCAGAGGGAAATTGTTTATATTTAGGCTCTTAATTTGAAGGTGAATTTGTAAGGTATGTGTATATATATATATATATATATATATACAGTCAAGCCCAAAATTAATCATACCCCTGGCAAATTTTGACTTAAAGTTCCTTTTTTGAACCAGCAAGTTATTTTTTGACAGGAAAGGACATAGGTGTCTCCCAAAAGATAATACGACGATGTACACGAGGCATTATTATTTAAAAAAATTTAGTTTCTTAGCTTTTATTTACATTTGAGCAAAAAGTGTCATGTCCAAAATTATTCATACCCTTCTTAATGATCAATAGAAAAGCCTTTGTTGGCAATTACAGCAATGAAACACTTCCTATAATTGCAGACCAGCTTTTTGCATGTCTCCACTGGTATTTTTGCCCATTCATCTTTAGCGATGAGATCCAAATTCTTCAGGTTGGAAGGTCTTCTTCACCCTGATCTTTAGCTCCCTCCACAGATTCTCAATTGGATTCAAGTCACATCTCTGGCTGGGCCACTCCAAAACTTTAATGTTGTTGTGTGCTAACCATTTCTTCACCAATTTTGCTGTGTGTTTTGTGTTATTGTTATGCTGAAATGTCCACTGGTGCCCAAGGCCAAGTTTCTCTGCAGAGTGCCTGATGATGTTGTTGTTAAGAATCCTCATGTATTGCTCTTTTTTCATGGTGCCGTTTACTGTGATTAGGTTCGCAGCATTAGGTTCCCACCACCATGTTCACAGTGGGGATGGTGTTCTTTGAAGGCATTTGAAGGCTTCTCCTTTTTTACGCCAAATGAAGGAAACATCAATGTAACCAAGCAATTCAATTTTTTTTTATTTGACCATAACACAGAAGACCAGAAGTCGTCTTCTTTGTCCAGATGAGCATTTGCAAAGGCCAAGCAAGCTTTTGTGTGCCCTACCTGGAGTTGTGGCGTCCTCCTTGGCCTGCATCCGGGGAACCCAGCAGTGTGCAGCGTCCGTTGGATTGTCTGCCTTGAGACATTAGCCCAGATTCACCAGGATGGCTTTGGTGGTGATCCTTGGATTCTTTTTCACCTCTCCCACTATCCTCTTTGCCAGCACGGGTGTCACTTTTGTCCTCTGAGATTTTCCACAGTGCGGAACATCTTGTATTTTTTATAATACTTTTCACTGTAACCACTGGAACTTGAAAACATTAAGATATGGCCTTGTAGCCCTTTCCTGACTTGTGAGCAGTCACAATGCGCAGCCGCAGGTCCTCACTGAGCTCCTTTGTCTTAGCCATGACTGTAGTATTGAGGAGAAATTTTGTTATTGACCAAATACTTATTTTCTGCACCATTATACAAATTAATTCTTGTTAGGTTCACGCATGTTAGGTTGATCAGTCTAAATTGTACGTAGTTATGAGTGTGAGCGCGCATTGGTATTTGTCCGTATGTCGGCCCTGTGATGGACTGGCGACCTGTCCATGGTGTACCTCACCTCTCGTCCCAAACAACAGCTGGGATTGGATCCAGCATCCACCCTTAAAATTATTGAATATCTCTCACAGTTGAAGTGTACCTATGATAAAAATTACACATATAAGTATCATTATTTTAAGTGATAATACAATTAAATTGATTCATGGTGATTACCATATTACAATGCAACACTTACCACTCAGACCATAAATAGCTTTTAAGGCTTGCAAATGATATTCATGGTGGAGTATCATAAATAAGTAGAGCTAAACTGCAATGAAGGACACAGCGCACATGTGCAGGGGCCCCGGATTGGCCTGAATATTTTTAATTCACTTAAGAAAGCTGCTTCCCTCACGGTCATTGGCCAACATCTGATTGTGTAGATGTGACCTGGACAGTTTTGCTTTGATATAATACTACACCACTACATTGGGGGGAGTCAGTCACAGCGTATGTATTGGTTTAATTATAGTATTAATAGATAGGGCAGCATAATGGTATATGGTCCGCAATAGAGGTGCAGTGTACAGTACTGAAATAGTGGAGTACAGATATTAAATTTGATTCAATTGTGTGTTTGTGTTGAATCTGTCCACGAGAAACCACAGCTGTTTTTACTACACAGTGTCAGTGTTAGGATGTAATGTCTGCATGTGAAAACATAATCAATTTAGCTTTTAATTACGATTTTGGTGTAGACGTGCCATGAGATTCAAAACCTGTCAACTGTCTCTGCTCTGCCATGCTCTCCTACAACCTGGTCTTTTGTTAATATGAAATAGGAATAAATAAGTAGCTCTAAATATTTCTAATCAATCAGGGGGATTGGGAACTGAAATTCTCTTGAGTGTTTATTGGCAAACCACAAAATATACATATATATTATAACGTTAGAAATGTATTAATTAAATTATTATATGTCAAAAGTCATATAATCCAGAGACGGTCAATTTATACATTGTGTACATTTACACAGTTTTATTGGAAGTATAACCAAATCTCAGCCTCTCAGAAAAATAATAATGTAATGTACCTAACTAGTAGCAGTATGAACCATGTAAGGGGTGCCACTCAGACCCAAGTCTGACAAAGACGATTATTTAAAAAAAATAAATACAGTTAAGCACAACCAAAGATACAGGGCAAAAAATAAAGACAACAAAACTCCAGTCTGGGTCTTACAGCGGAACGCTGACGCTTCATGTGGAGTCTAAATGGTAACGTTAACGTTAATCCATCCGGAAACTCAGTTTGACAGAGTCGTGGCTGGCACAGCCCTGTGGAGATCCTGTGCTGATGGATTGGTAGTCAGTCTTCCCCAGCTGCATAAACTGCCTCCGGTTCGACAGGAAGTCAGTGATCCACCTGCAGGTGGATTTACTGTCTACGGTTCGTCAGGAAGTCAGTGATCCACCTGCAGGTGGATTCAAGCACGTTTAGCTGAGCGAGCTTGTCCTGGAGCAGAGCAGGGAGGATGGTGTTGAATGCAGTGCTGAAGTCCACAAACAAGATCCTGGTGTAGGTTCCCGGCGAGTCCAGATGCTGGAGGATGAAGTGGAGGGCCAGTTTAATGGCATCGTCAGCAGAGCGGTTGGCTCTGTATGCGAACTGCAGGGGGTCCCGAAGGGGGCAGGTGGAGGACTTGAGGTGTTGCAGGACCAGGCGCTCAAATGACTTCATGACTACAGACGTCAGCACCACAGGTAGACATTAAATCCAGTGATTCTGGGCTTCTTGGGGACGGGGACGATGGTGGACAGCTTGAAACGGGCTTGGACATGACATGACTCCAGAGAGGTGTTAAAAATGCCTGTGAAGACAGGTGCCAGTTCCTCAGCACAATGTCTAAGGGTGGAAGGAGAGACACCGTCTGGACGCAGGACCTTGCGGGGGTTTTGCTTTTTGAAAAGCTCAAACTGTGAGGGCAGTGGGGGAGGAGAAGGGTCCAAAGTGGGTTTGACTGTTGTGTTCATGATGGTGGAGGGGTGTGAGGCCTCAAACCTTGCATAAAAGCTGTTTAACTCCTCTGCTAATTGTTTGTTGTCCACAGCGGTAGGGGCTCTGGGCTTATAGTTGGTCATTTGCCTAAGCCCTCTCCAGACAGAAGCAGAGAATGTAGCGAACTCACGTGGAGAATAGAAAGACTTACAGTTAATAAAGAGATATTCCACAGCGGGAGAGCAGTGTTGAGAGATCAAAGTCACGTTCGTGCACCAGCTCGTTGAGCCATGTCTCCATAAACGACAAGACGCAAGAGGTTGAAAAGACTATTTCTCCTCATCAGCAGCGCCCGTTCATCCATCTTATTGCAGAGTGAGCGAACGTTGGAGAGGAAAATCCTAGGTAAGGGTGTCCGAGCACCGCGCCTCCGAAGGCGCACCAGGACCCCTGCCCGTTTTACCCTTCTTTGTCTCTTGCTGTAATTTTTCCTCAGTAACAAACTGTGGCCTGTCATCTTGCCAGTGTTGTACCTGTTGTACCTGTACCAGCTTTAGAGATGCTATTTACAATAAATGCTATGACAGTATTTTTACTGTCTACTTCCTTTGATACAGGGGTCCACAACAAAATATCTAATCCTACCTTTGTTGAAGCTGGAAATTTCACTTAGTTGGTTGTAGTTTTGCAGTAGCTTACACATGTGGTGTCCTGTGTGTTAAAATCTAATAATATATTTTGATATTATATATAATTAAACAGTACATGAGCAACTATGGACTTTTCCATTCCCTACGATTTTTCACCCTAATCGTAGGGAATATGCTTTCTTCTCACATGTCCATCACTCTTACTCTCATTTTGATTAATTCATAGTCAACAGCTTACTGCTGAGTGACTTTTCAGACAGAGATACACCCTATAGCTGTCAGTCATCATGCTCCTGTATCTTTCACGCTCATAAATAAGAAGGCCAGTCCACCAAGTAAAAACTGGAGATTTACAACGAAGATGACGATTTTATTAAAATTTTAAAAAAGAGTGGGCTTTATATTTAGGCTATAATAACCTGGCACATCAACATCTGTTATCTGGAGAGCAGGCAAAGCTGTGATGAGAGGTAGAATAATCTCATTCTCATCATATAAAAAGAGAAAAGAAAACAAACGTATTGAGGATTTAGACGAAACCATCAAATCCTTAGAAGAAGCCTATGCCTCTCTGGAACAGGAGATACTGAACAAAATACATAGAGCAAAACTAGAACTTAATGAAATTATTAATAGAAAAACTCAATTATTAGCACAAACACTTCAGTGGCAAAACTTTGAATGTAGTAATAAATCAGGTCAATTTCTAGCCAACCAGTTAAAAATAAATAAAGAAAAAAACACTATATGTGCTATTATAAACTTAACTGGGGAAATAATTTATGACCCTCAAAGAATCAACAACACTTTCAGAGACTTTTACAAATCCCTATATTCACCACAGAAATCCATCTAAAGACAAAATCTACCAGTTTCTAGATAAAATAACTCTTCCAAAATTAGCAGACAATCAAACGAAGGTGCTAGATTCTCCACTAACACCAGAGGAACTCCAGGAAACCCTGAATAATATTTCACTTAAAAGGCTCCAGGTCCAGACAGTTTTCCAGCAGAATTCAATAAAGAATTCTGGACAATCCTGGCACCAACGTTCTACAGAATGTTGCAGGAATCCCAAGTAATTGGTAACCTACCTCCAAATATGAATTCTGCTAACATTAGTCTCTTGCTTAAACCAGGCAAAGACCCACTACTGCCTACCAGCTATTGTCCAATATCCCTTATTAACGTTGTTAAAAAAGCTCTGTCAAAAGGAATAAAGAACGCCTTTCATAATTCATCCTGATCAAACTGGCTTTATAAAAGGGAGGTACTCCTCAACAATTTTAGTAGATTACTTGATTTGATCAACTACTCGTGGAATAAAAATCTTCATTACAATATTGTCTCCACCAGTCGTAGCTGAATTACTTAATCTCAAACACCCCAAATCTAAAATATACAGGACACTATCTAAAATAAATAAATCACTATTCCTTCCTGTGGCGAAATGGGAGGCAGATTTATCAGTCAGCTGGGACCATAAAAAAAACTTTAAACTAATATGAAATTCCGGTCTACAATTAATACAATACAAAATCCTTCATAAAGTACACTATACAGGTCAACGGATGTTCAAGATGGGTTTTACGTCTTCTAACAACTGTTCTCATTGTCAAGGCGAGACACCTGACAACTACGTTCATGGTCTTTGGTTCTGTCCACCTGTTCAGAGATTCTGGTGTAGGATTTGCAAAGACTTATCAAAGTGTCTGAGATGCTATATTCCACCCTTTCCTTCAGTCTGCTTGTTGTGCGACCTAGACTTTGTCACCGCAGAGATTAAAACAATCCATATGACTTTCACTGCCTAATGCATTGCATAAGGCTGTGAAAGAGAAGACTGTTCTCATGAACTGGAAAAATAAAAGCAATCTTAATATCAACCAATATAGGGATAGTTTGCTGGACTATATTAGTCTTGATACAGTGTCTGCCATCTCAATAGATCACTCTCCCTTTGATTGGCTCCATTAGTTAGTGGGGGTGTGGATTATAGCTCTGTCCCGCTTTGGTCTTTGTTATGGTCTTTGTTGGGCATCTGGGGACTCTTTGGGGGCAGGTCTCTTGGGGGGAGGGCTCAGCGCTGGGGCTGCGGTCCTGGCCTGTACGGGGCTTTGGGGACTCTTGGATAGGGTTTCTCTGGCGACTACCAGGGGAGCCATTTGTTGGTGGACGTAGGCTGGTGGTCGTGTCAATCCCGGGGAGGTTCGGGCGGGCCTGGGGTTCTGGGGGCACTCTGCCTCTGCAATGGTGTTCTGGCTGTGTCTGGGGGGGCGTGGGTCCTGTGTGGAGTGTTGCTGGGGTCGTGGGTTAATGTTTGCACTTGGGCGCAGCCCTGGTGTAGGGGATCTCAGCGCATCAGTGGAACTGCGGGCCTTGTTTGCTGGCGGTTTAGTTACAACCATCAGCCTGCAGGTGGTACCGGCCTGTGGCCTGGTAGCTCAATGGGTTAAGCGTCGGACTGGGATAGAGAAGGTCGTAGGTTCGAACCCCCGTCTGACTCCTAGTCCATTCCCTACCAGGTGTGTTCTTGAGCCAGACACCCAGCGCTAGCTTCTCGTGAGTCGCTTTGGATAAAAGCGTCTGCCAAGCCAAGCCAAGTAAAGTAAAGGCTTAAGAGGTGTCCACTCTGCAGGCGCGGGGAGCCAACAGAGGTGGAGAAGGGACTCAGCCTAGGTTTATATTGTCATACGTAGTTTTAGAGTTTAGCGGGGGAGCTGGCTCCGGGGTGGGGAATTTCCCTCCACCCTTTCTTTCCCCTTTCCCGCTCTTTCACACCAACACACGTAGAGCCCTGAGGTGCAGGTGCGTCGCTGGGGACAGGGGAGGTATATCTCCTTTGTGCCCTAGTACCACCTGTATCTCAATTTTAATTCACAACTTATACACTCTCATTACTAACCCTTCTTGACACATACATATAGGGCCTTTAGGGGTGGGCAAACTGAATGGCGTCGAGAGGATGGCCTGTACATTTAGCATTACCTCTGGTGCCAGTGCCCACTTCACAATTTTAAGATTTCAAGATTCAAGATTCAAAACACTTTATTAATCCCAGAGGGAAACTGTTTTGCCATGAATACAGCCGCTCTCCATACAAAAGATTAGAAATCCCACCACCATAAATAGCACCAACGAAATATAAATATAAAAACAACAGCCATATAGGCACAATAAAGAAGAACAACAAGATACATCCATCTCTAACATTGTTGTTATCCCCTCTCCGCTTAACGCGAGGCAGGGGAGGAATTGAAGAGTTTGATGGCCACAGGAAGAAATGATTTCCTGTGGCTTCCCTGTGGAGCACCCGTACTGCAGAGCACAGTGTCAGACACACAGTTCTGCAGGCGTCATGTTTTTTAACTTCTCTCCCAGCAGTGTAGGCTGGATGGTGTTAAATGCACTGGAGAAATCAAAAAACATGATCCTCACTGAACTCCCAGGTTTGTCGAGGTGGGTGTAGGTGTGATGGAGCAGATGAGTGATGGCATCATCCACTCCAAGTAGGGGCTGGTAGGCAAACTGGAGGGGTCAAGTGAAGGTTTGACTAGTGGTCGGAGGGAGTCCAGGACCAGTCTCCAGGTTTCCTCCTGTAGGCCTCCTTCCCCTCCCTGATCCTGACAGACAGAACCCTCTGAACCCTCTTCACTGCCTCCCTGTCTCCTGACCTGAACGTATTCTGTGATGCAGTCTGTCAGTCCATTGATGTCCTCACCATGAGGCTCACAGAGAGCCCCCCAGTCTGTGGCTTCAAAGCAGGCCTGCAGGGCTTCATTAGCCCCCCCTGTCCACTTCTTAACAGTTTTAGTGGTGGCAGGCTGCCTCTGAACCAAAGGTGTGTACTGGGGAAGGAGGTGAACCAGATTGTGATCAGACTTGCCCAGGGGGGGCAGGGCACTGGAGCCATATGCTTCTTTAACATTAGAATACAGTCCAGTGTCTTCTCCCCCCTGGTGGGACAGGTCACAAACTGGCTGAATGTGGGGAGTGTTTTATTGAGGGTGGCATGATTAAAGTCCACGGAAATAATATAGAGGGCGTCGGGGTGTCTGGTCTGCAGAGTGGAGGTGACCGTCTGTACGACGTCACACGCAGCAGCGGCGTTAGCCGATGGAGGGATGTAGAGGGCGAGAAATATAACATGAGAAAACTCTCTTTGAAGATAATATGGACGAAGCCCCATGGCCAACAGTTTAATATCAGGGGTACAGACACGTTCCTTCACAGTAAAGTTATTGGGGTGGCACCATCTATTGTTCACGTACACGGCGAGCCCCCCTCCTTTCCTCTTACCACTCTACTTCCTCCTTCTGTCCGCCCGCAGTGTACTGAACCCATCAATGTTCACGTTGGAGTCTGCATCCCCTTGTTCTTCTCCTTATTTCATCTGGGATGTTAAAAGATCTTGCCAAAGTTAAGTCCTTAAGGCCGGTAGTCCCATCCCGCGAATAGACGAATCTGGCTCCATGAAACTGTAGCGCACCGGTCTTTTGGATGAGCAAGAGAATAAGTCAGAGGATGAAAAAGGGGATAAAAACTCTCTAAAACAACATGATTTGAGAGGGCAAATCTAAACTAACTTAATCAATCAATGAGTTACTAAAAAAAGAATTAAAGATAAAATATACCTAAGTAAATTAAAGGAAAAGACATAAAAAGAAAGAGATGGCGTGTAACAGGCTGCAGCAAGGCTCGCGCACAGAGACTTAATTTCGCACATATACAGTGAAGGTTCTTGGAAGGGGCCAAGCTAACACCAGCTGTGGGGTGTGGGGCTGGGGGCTGAAAGGATGAGCTGGCCATCGACTTTGGGTCTGGGCTGGTGGACCTTTGGCTGCTGCGGGGACTGCGGCGGTCCTCTCAGTCTGCACCTCCGAGTCGCAGGATAAAGTACAGGTCCTTCTCAACAAATTAGCATATTGTGATAAAGTTCATTATTTTCTGTAATGTACTGCTAAACATTAGGGTTAGGGTTATAGGGTCATATATTTTAGATTCATTACACACAACTGAAGTAGTCCAGGGCCTTTCATTGTGTTAATATTGATGGTTGTGGCATACAGCTCATGAAAACCCCAAATTCCTGTCTCAAAAAATTAGCATATTTCATCCGACCAATAAAAGAAAAGTGT
>JAUMTR010287690.1:0-11119 GCA_032270685.1 Microctenopoma stevenorrisi | reverse complement strand
GTTCCTAGAGTTTCTAAATGTAGAATGGGAGGCAGAGCCTTCAGCTATCAAGCTCCTCTCCTGTGGAACCAGCTCCCTCTTCAGGTTCAGGAAGCAGACACTTCTTATAGTTAGAGCTCATATTCCAATACTACTATTAACTGTGTGTCTTCTCTGTCCCATAGTTCTGCTTCTTCCTCATTGTCCCCCTCTCTCTCCCTCTTTGCAGAATTCCCCGTTCCAGCTGTACGATATCCAGTGTGCAGCTGCTGGTCCTACCAACCTGCCTGGTGTTTTGTCTGCTGCTTTTTTGTCGTCTTTGATTTGCCTGTTCTTTTCTCTCTCCCATTTCCACTTAAACCAAATGGTCAAGGCAGATGCCCACCATGGGCCTGGTTCTGCTGAAGGTTTCTTCCTTTAAAGAGAGTTTTAACTCTGGTCTGGTGCTGCTCAAGTGGGACTGTTATATTTTGTAATGTCTTACACTGTAAACATCAACTAAAATTGAACTGAATAGTAAAGTCATACATTGTACAGCTTTAAATGTTATGTTATGCAGCAAATGTTGATTAGATTTACATCACTGCAGTATTATTGCACTGTTGGGTAAACGGAGCATCTGGGCTGTGCTCACCTTGTGCCAGCCTTTGAGAGGGTACTTCCTCCTCTTCATTAAGTAGCCCTCACAGATCCCAGGGATACTGAGGTCCAGAGAGGCGCCAGGAATGGAATTCATCTCCAGATAATGCACATCATCCATCACCTCCCAGTCACGAGACTGACAGAAAATAATTTCAGTATGAAAATATTAAATTGGAAAAATGTTTTTCTGTGTAGGTCATTGTTTAATCTTTGAGTGAATATGTTAGATGAACTATTGGGAGATTTCTTTTTCATCTTTCTCTCCTTACAAATTCCCAGACATAGAGGCTGACGGTGAGAAATGATGTATGGAAGAAACAGAGCTCAGCGTTGACTGTTTTTTACTAAGAATAAATGCAACACGGTACAGAAAGAGAATGTTACCTGTTTTGCATGTTTGGAGGAGCCAGTGCTGCTGTTCCGTGAGTGGCCAGGTTTGAATGTGCTGATTGGGGATTTGTCAACGCTGCTGACCATAGACTGGCTGCTGCTCAGAGAGGGCGGACACACTTGAGGGTCCATTGGTATACCGTGGTGATGAAAGCGATGCATTAAGTCAAAGCTACTTCAGGACAGGTCGTTTTTCATGGCAAAGTACACACGACTGTAAATGACAACAAGACAGTGTTATGAATGTATCAATTATATTTTTTGTTGTTTCTCAAAGCGTACTTCCTTACCAAGTTAGAAACTAATCTTTATTGCTTTTTAAAACCCTAAACAGAAAGGTCAGTTACAGCACATCACTAAATAAATAAACAGATATAAAAATGGTCTTATCGATGCATCAGTTGTGATGCTGAAGGTATGAAAGTCACTTAACTACTGGGTCTGATTAACAATGAAAGGTATGATTAGGACGAAAACACAGGCAACAGATGGCCCATTAAAAATTCACTGGCTTTTCCTGTTACTGTGAAGAAGAAAAAAAAAAAACACACCCGTCCTTCCTAAACTGCTGACATTCCCTTTTGTCATTCAGCGAGTTGACAACAGCCCATTAGAGGAAGTGTTCTTTATTGAAATTCCAGTCCAAGGTATGGAGAAGAGTGACAAGATTTTGATGGCAGTTTATCACTGATGACTGGAAGCCATTATCACATGGTGTGTTTCACAGAAAACTGGGATGTTTTCGGTTTTCAGTTTGAGACTATTATTTGACATGCACCGTATTACATGCTAACTTAAACCAAAATAAAACTTTGTTCTTGTTTTCATTTATCACTGGTGTCTGGAGAAGAATTAAATGTCTTCATAAAAGATTCATAGAAGCACGTCTTCCCCTGTCAGGAAACTACCCCCAGAAACTGAAGTAACTTGCATGCAACATATTATTACATATTTTACCAGCCACACCAGGTCAGAGGTTTATATGTAGCAAGCTACACAGCGGTCTGCATTACCCAGGTTGAGCTCTGTCCATGGCAACATTACCAGCACCTGGTAGTATTAATGTTATGACTGACCATCTAATATTATTATCCACAACAAAGATCCATCTCTAAATGTTACAGAGTACAACTTTAAGTGGCAATACTGATGTCAATGCAGCCCACCCCAACAAAACAATATCATTCAGACTCAGTCATGGCACGGCAAGAAATAAGCACAGCTGTGTTGGCCTTACCTAGCTGCTTCGTTGGTGGTCCACAGGAAAATACTTTATCTTTCTCTCAAGAATAAGAATAAGTGCAGAGCTGCGAGCAGTCACTTTCAGATTCTTCTTTAAAAGAAAAACTCCTGCCACAGAGAGATATTCCAATAATGACTCCTTCAGTAAAGCTGTCCTCTGAACAACTCCTTTCAGTATTCAATACCACACCTGACTGATGATGTGACTGTCAAACGGGTGCCTTTCAAAGCCAGCAGGTATCTGGGAGGGGCTAGAAACCGGGCAGCACTCTCTACCTGACCAAACAGGCTTGCCAGCTCTGTCATGACGAGGATGTAAAGAACCAATGTCAACAGATTTATTACACGATTCTTATTGCAAACATAAGCGCTTTAAACTACATTCGCCAATCTATTATGAGGTAAAATTTGTAACTGCTAGGTGCGTGATTTTTAAATATCCAATGCAAGAATGCATTTCATACTATGTTAGCTTGCTAATTAAAAACCCCATAAAAACTACAAACATTTTTTTCTCCTGCAGCAAATCTACTTCTGTTTGTCTGATTCCTGTGTCAGATAGTGCCGATAATGTAAAAAGGCTGTAATAGGCCACACTGTTGCAGTGCTTGATATAATCTGCATCGCCAGGAACATAAGTTTCTACTGATCTAATCCCACATGAGCGGCTCTCCTGTTCCCAGATACTCACTCCAAGTCCTAAACATGGATAACTCTGCTACTGAAACCAGTCCAACATTAATTTAATTGTTTTTGAAAAAACTATCAATGACCAGCTAAAAAAAATTAACTGTTTAGTTTTGTGCCAATTTAAAAAAAGATGTATACATTTAATAGGAACCAATGTTTCTCCCACACATACCTCTTTGCTACCAAAAATATATCAAAGGCCCTGTGTCTTCTAAAGTTCTTTTCAAAGAATGATGCTGTCTGTGATCCATTAACTCAAGAAGCTGTTGTACACTCTGGCATAGCCACCACAACTAAAATGGAATTATGTGGGAAACACTGAAGCATATGGGAACCTAACATTGTGAATTATTTTTAGGTTGTATAATATGGTATAATGGTAATAAAGTACGTCACCCTGAGACATTTGGAGTAACATCCAGTAAATTATATTACTGAGAAGAAGCATGTACACCTGACAGGAACCCAAACATTCCTTGCACTCCTTTCACTATTCATCATTATGTTATTTGTGCATACACTGCTTTGACTTTTAACACTATGTGGGGGTACATCATTTTTTTATATATTGTATTCAAATTTCTGTAAACCTGTTTGATAGAATTTAGTGATGGGGCAGAGATCAGTGAAAGAATATAAAACAAATTTAAGCAGCATTAAAACAGGTGGCCTCAACAATAATGAAATAAAGAAAAGTTTGGGTCCACCAAAACCATTCCTAGAGTTGGCTAACCAGCAAAAAACCATTAAAGGCAAGAAGGGCCTTGGTTAAAAAAGAGAACGAGAAGCAAATGTATCACTTCAGCCCTCTGCAGATACGGTCTGAAAAGACAACATCTCATTAATGCTCCATCAATTAGGCCTTTACGTTAGCATTTTCAGTAAAATCATGTGCTGGACGGCACTGTCCTGGGTACAGGCAAAACTGACAGCTGGCCTAACCTGTTACAGGTTACCTTTAAAAGCTATAAAGAGAAAAAATGATTTCCTCTCTGCACTAAACCGGTTCCAAAACATACTTTAGTCCTGCTTCATCACAGCAATTATAGGTCAACCACTAGTGAATACAACGCTGTGCATGTAGCTCACAAGTTATTAAAGTACTTCATGTATTCATCGTAAGCATTAATCACAGATTTTCTCCAAAGCAAAAATTCTTTCAAAATTCTATGTTATATCTATAGTGTTTATAAGTGTTTACTGCAATGAAGCAGAACTAGAGTGTTTTTTTAAACAGAACTGTCCAGTATGTGTGCACAATGCGGTGCAAGAACTGTGCGAGTGTGCAGATACTGTCTCTGATGCAGGGTCCTCATTAGAGATCCACATGAAGAATTAGGCTGTAGATTTTGAGCAAAGCCCCCAAACTGTCTTGCCACTAACTCTTAATGGCATGTTTACCCAATAAACAAACAAAAAATACTTGTGACATAATGACTGTTATGAAAGCTATGACACCGAATCAATAATAGGAAAGAGGTTTACAACAACCATGAGAAGTATGTAGTGCGACCACTACATCACTGATGACTACATACGAGTATTCAGTGTCTATAATAGGACATCGTTTCCCTTTATTTTATTTTCAACACTCAGTCATGGTAAATAAAAAAACAGATCTCTACAAAGTAACAAAGTAGTAAAAAATACTACTTTGTTACTTTGTCAAAAATTGAAAAAAGCAATTGCATAAATATTGATGCCATTTAAACTAAGTCACCTTGTGCAGCCTGTTGGTTTAGAAAGTCATTAGTACACAGACCTCACCTCAGAGCTGAGTGCAGTCAATGTGTTTCAGTGTACACTGTATCAGGAATGCACAGTTACTGGTGAATCACTATCCGGACCTGACCTATATGGCTTATATGATACTAGTCTAGGTAGAAATGAGCTCCCAAAAAGATCTTATTTCTCATTAATGGTGAAAGTTGTTTTATATTTCCATGGTTACAGTACGTGTCGGAGGCTTCAGCTAAGTTAGGGGGAATATAAACGGGCAGCGATGCTGCCGTTACATGTGTTAAAGCAGTCTGGTCAGGTGCAGCTCCCAGTCAGGAAGAGATTTTAAATAACGTAGTGTCTGTAAAAAGAACTTCCTCAAAACACATATGCATACACAGTAACTCCATTCACACCCCCTCACTCAGCTGAACACAAAAATGTGAATTGCAACACTCTACATGACAGAGCACCACATCGGTTTACTGATCACACGAGGATGACAAGAAAAAAAGTTCATTAGAAATAATGTTTATCTAAAGCCAACATGGGACGATACAACCTGAATAAACCAAATATTAAACTGACAGGTGTTGGTTATATTACACTAATTTAGAAAGTTTTTCCAGAACAATCTGTACAGTAACATTCATGTCTATGTGATGTCACCCCAGACAGAATTATCACCTGAACAGACCGGTTCTCCCTCTCACCACCTTTCACCCCAGGAATGCACCAGAGCAACATGCACGGGCTGTTTGCCCACATGGTTTTCGACCAAACACTACAGTAATGTTGTTCTTATATGTACAGTATACCCAACGGGCAAGTCAGCTGTGTCATGCAGTCTCCACCTCAGCCACCTGTGCTATGGATCACTTTTTTGAAACAGTATCATAAACAATTTTATACCACATAAATGATATCCGTTACTGCTTAGGCCCAACAGCTTGTGTTCAAACAACAGTGAACATTTGAGAACTTCTGCTAAAAAGGGAATTAGGGATAAAAAAATGTATCAAAACAAGTGTTTTTCATCATATAAAAATTGTAGTTGTTGCATTTGTGGAACCTCTAGCAGATGCCACAAAGCAGTGGCTTTTTGTGTGGCGTAGAGGAGGAGCTGGTTGCAGCCACAAGTTGAGCCAGAATAGAAGCCTTCAACTGGCACCAGGAGGAGATGGCATATTCACAACTCTGAACATTATGAATACAATTTACAAGGCTATGAGCAGTACCTTAGAAATTTGTACACTCATTTCTGATATAATCAAGGAGTCAAATCAAAGCACTTCTTTCTGCTTTGAAGGTATTTCCAGAATTATCACAGAGAAATCATGGAAATGAGAAAACAAAGAGGCATCATATTTCTTCTATCCAAACAGAAATTACAGTTAAAAGGGAAATTTGTACAATGCGAAGCAAAGGTCAAAACTTTATCAGATCCACTGGTAAAACGTATGTCACGTTTCTTTCAAATATGCAAACTAATGTTAATACTATTGTTTGTCAAAAATCAAAACGATACTTACGTGAATTCTGCAGCAAGGACAGTGAAGTACAGGTCGAGCAGAAGCTGCTCTCTGTGGGGAAGAGAAAACGTCGGCTAAGTTAGCATCAACAGCTTCATGCGTCACATGAACCTGTTTCGGTAAATATTTGGCAGTTTGTTTCACGCGTCCAACACTACATTAAAAATGTCCCGGTAAGCTACGTTATTTGTAACAACATTTTGGAGGAGAACAAAAAGAGCCAACCGGTTTATTTCAACTTTGAAAAAAAGGAATCCCTACGAACGCGCGTGAACGCCACGGGCCCAGAGCAAACAAGTTGTAAAACTTGTAAAACCGAGTTAAAAATGTAATCAAACGTCTTTCCGCGAAAACCTTCCGTCAACTGATAAAATTCGGCATTTTCTGACCAACAACCCAACAAATCTTGAATTATTATTCTACATGTTATAATTATTACCTTTGGCCGACTGCACCTGGTGAACTGATGAAGACCTGCTGCTGCTGCTGCTGCTGCTGCGCCTCGCGCTCACCCCTGTCCTGCTGTCCTGCTGTCCCTGCACGCGCACAGATAGGAGCATCGCAGTTTCTCTGGTAGGACAGGTGCATCATGGGAACACGAACCTTTTCCCCTACCCCAATTTTTATTATTAAAATTAATCAATCATTACATTAAAATAATCACATCTATAGTTAGGGGGTCTAACTGTGTCACATTTATATATACATATATATATATATGTATATATATATGTATATATATATGTGTTTTGTTTTTTTTCCTTAATTTTTTTTTATATCAAAGAAAATACAAAACAATTGTAATATCTATGTAAGTTCAGTCTTCACCTTAGTAATTTCTGAGGGAGAATATTTCAGACAATGTGCTGCTTCAAAAGTTTGTTTTTATCTCTTTCAAGTTCTGACATGAAAATACCCTTATGCGCTCAGACAGCACCACAGAGGAATCACTGTCCCAGTTCTGACTAAATTAATTTGACATTGCAGTTAAGTACTGACACTGTCTGCACAACACTGTACACAGCAGATAAAGTTCTCCATCTAGTGGATAAAGAGTAAAGCTAGAGTATAGCTTCTTTATTTAACATTACTTTCTTCTAACCAACGACATCACTAAGCTGCAAATGTGATTTAATTGCAAACACCTGGAATATCATCAAAAATCCCAGCAATGGGAATACATAACCGGGACTAGAGTTCATGTAAAGACACCCATGAAAATCCAGAAACTGCCCTGTTTATGAAGGCAGAGGACCGCATCAGTTTGCAGCTGGCAATAAAAAACATTAATATCCACCCCGGACTTTGACTTCCTTCTTTGACGAAAGCTGTCACAACTGCCTTGATAAATGAGGAACTGAGACAGAGGAAGTAAAGGGAGGAGTCAGAGAAACAAGTTGTTTGTTTTGCTATAGTTTGCCACACAGACTGTGTACGAGGACAACTTCTGGCTTCTGGGATACACCACTGGACAGTCCCCTGTCCAACAGCAACACCTTATTCTGCAGATATATTTCCTCTATGAAAAGTAATTTTATGTGAGTATGCCTCTGTTTATAAACTGTTTCACATAGCTGAATATTTATTTTTATTATCTGTGCTATAACACTGGGGAAGAAAGATACTATAAATGGCCTGATAGCTCAATGGGTTAAGCGTCAGACTGGGATGCAGAAGGTCACAAGTTCAAAACCCTGTCTGACTCCTAGTCCTTCCACTACCAGGTGTGTCCCTGAGCGAGATACATGGGTATAGATGGGTCAAATGCAGAGAAGAAATCTCGTTGTAGCATGTAGCAATATATTCACTGATAATAAAGATGATTCTTCTTCTAATAATAATAATCATCATCAAATATTCATTTAGCAGTGTTTCAGCCAAGGTTCTATGTAACATTAGTCTAAAATCAGTGGAAAGTTAACTCATACAACAGTTGTGGAAATACCAAACTCCATTTTCAGCGAGAAAAAAATCCACTCTTTAATTGTAAAATTCTAATCTGATTTAATTCATTTGAACCTTTTCTCTGTACTTTTGTCTTTGGTCAATAAAGATTTCTCTGACAGATCTAAACAGGCAGGACTGTCTGTGTCTGACCAGTCGCGCACATTGCACTACATGTTTCCTCTTTGTATAATCACGTTTCAGGTTGTATATCACAAGGTGTGCCATGGCATGAAACTCTAAATTAGCTCATATTCAATTAGTAAAATCACGTTGTTCAGTGAGAAGACTGAAGATCGTTTCCTTTTCCCTGCATTTTTTGGAAAAGGAGTTTGTAGCATTGGACCTATTTTCAGGAAATATTCTGAAAAAATGTTCAACTGCTATCACACAATGTCAATATCTATTGATTCTGTGGTCTATCAGAAGTTCTGTTACTCCTCTACACATAACTTCCGCTCACATAAGCTGCAGTAAAAGAAGTCAGTTACTAACAGGTTATGTGCAATACTGTGAAATGCTCTAACTGCACTAAGTCATTATACAGGTCCCTCCCCTTATTCTCTTTCAGAGTCCAGTCCATAGCTATCACTATCTACTTTCTACACAACTGTTTTCTTTCTAACTGTCGTGTAAATGGGAAACCATTACTGGGGCAAGGGATTAGAGAAATCTGATTTGCTCAGTTAGATTCCTGCACAACTGGGTTTCTGTTTTAAATGCAAATGAGATGATGTCCCCTTGCATTTGAAATTTAAAAGCATACCTAAAGCCGAAACTAACACGAAGCGGCCTGTGGATGTCCAAATTGGTTTCTTCTATTTGAACTCCTTTGTCTGTCAGTCACTCTCTCCCAGCTCACACACAACACACTCAATATAACAACAATAACATTTGAGGAAGCTCATAGTAGAAGTACACAAATAATAGTAATACTCAATGCATGCACTTGCCTAAAATGTACTTCAGGACAAGAAGAAGTGCCACGTCAAATTCTTAATTCAAATTGAAGTAGGAAGTACATAAAATACACTTTAATGCAAAGGTAGAGGAACTTTATTAAGAAACAGAAAATATTCCAGTAAAGGACAAGTACCTCAAAAAATGTAAAAGCTCTAAGTGACTTGTTTGTGACCTGTCCCATCGGGGGGAGAAGACTCTGGACCTAATGTAGTCTAATGTTAAAGAATCATACAGCTCCACTGCCCTCGCCCCCTTGGGCAAGTCTGATCACAATCTGGTTCACCTTCTTCCCCTGTACACAACTTGGTTCAGAGGTAGCCTGCCACCACTAAAACAGTAAAGATGTGGACAGGGGGCTAATAAAGCCCTGCAGGCCTGCTTGAAGCCACAGACTGGGAGACTCTCTGTGAGCCTCCTGGGGAGGACATTGATGGACTGACAGACTGCACTACTGATTATTTATTTTTCTGCGTGGGCACCCATGTGCCCACAAGAATCCTTCACTGCTTCCCCAATAACAAGCCCTGGGTCACCAAGGATATAAAACATATCCTGAATGAGAAGAAGGTGGCGATTAGGTCCGGTGACAGGGAGGCAGTGAAGAGGGTTCTGTCTGTCAGGATCAGGGAGGGGAAGGAGGCCTACAGGAGGAAACTAGAACAGAGCATCCAGCAGCAGAACACCAGGGAGGTGTGGAGGAGGATGCGGACCATAACAGGCTATAAGACCAGCAGCCAGGTGACTTAGGCAACAGTGGATCGGGCCAATGAATTTAACAACTTCTTCAATAGATTCCAGGCTGGGTCTCAAAGCCAACTTCACCTCAACATCACAACCTCTGTCCCTCCCCCACAAGTCTCAGCTACTACTCATGTGACCATCTCATCAGATCAGGTGAGGAGAGAGTTGACCAGGCTTCACCCCACAAAAGCTGCAGGGCCCGACAGAGTCAGCCCCATGGTGCTATGTGGGGTTCTCCAACACATTTCAACCTGAGCCTGAAGCTAGAGAGAGTTCCTCTGGGGTGGAAAAAGTCCTGCCTGATCCTTGTGAATAAGAAACCCCGTGCCAGTGTCTTTAGCAGTCTGGTAGCAGAGTGGTTAAGGTCTCTCAGAGACTGGTCCTGGACTCCCTCCGACCACTAGTGAAACCTTCACTTGACCCCCTCTAGTTTGCCTACCAGCCCAAACTTGAAGTGGATGATGCCATCATTCATCCTACCTTCACTCACCTGGACAAACCTGGGAGTTCAGTGAGACCTGCACTACTGGGAGAGAAGTTAGTAAATATGCAGGTGGATCCTCCCATGATTTCCTGGATCATGTACCATCTCACAGGCTGTCCCCAGTACTTCTGCATGCAGAACTGTGTGTCTGACACTGTGGTCTGCAGCAAAGGAGCTCCACAGGGGACAATCCTTTCTCCATGTCAACCTGTACACGTCAGACACCACTCCCAGTACATGGGTGTGGTGGACAACTTTGTGGACTGGCGTGAGCAAAACCTAAAAATCTCCAGTTCAACGTTAGTAAGACAAAGGAGCTGGTGGTGGACTACAGAAAATCTGGGTGTCCTGTCACGCCTCTCACTATACAGGGAGAGGAGGTAGAGGTTGTGTGTGAGTACTTGGGAGTATACTTACTTACTTTTGAGGAGGTTCAGGTCTTTCAATGTTTGCAGCACCATGCTGAGGATGTTCTATGAATCTATGAAATGTGTCCAGTGTGATCTTCTTTGCTGGGGCAGCAGCTTGAAGGTGGGCTGGTTCTGTTCTTGGTGTGGAGCTGGACCCTCTACACGTTGTAGCAGAATTATATTTGTGCCACAATTCAATTGAACACAGAAAACGTAAACCGTGCAAGCAAAAGTTTATTTTGTGCTAAAAAGTATCAGCTATCCACCACAGAAACACGCATTTTATTAACTTGTTCACTCGCAAATTTGAGCGAGACCGACAATCTTGGTGATCAGCTGACCCTGTTCTGGTCTGTGATTGGTTGGAATAGTGGCACATGTAT
>JAUMTR010287659.1:0-11128 GCA_032270685.1 Microctenopoma stevenorrisi | reverse complement strand
ATTTCTCGAACTGCTTTGTTCCGAACATCGATATTATGGAGCTAGGGTCTATTTGTCTTAATGCTACTGCGACATATAAAATAGTCTTCAAAATCCATAATGGCGGACCTAGAAGTGAGATTCCCCCGTAACTGAATTGACGGAAATATTCACTAGCACAAATCTACACCTTTTATCCGAAGTGTTAATATTTTTAACTATAGACATGATACAGTGTCCTTTGTATAGTTTTGTCTACTAGCCTTCTGTTTATCAGACACAGCAATGATGATTTATTGGGCTCTTGCGAGACGGAAAACGTCATATTGAGAAAAATCTATTTTTTCATAATCAAATACATGATACAGGGCTGCAAATAAGCACCAGTCACAGGACATTATGTAAAAAGAAAAAGGGTGTTGTCCGGCTGAAATATATTAAAGCAGGACATATGTCCTGGACAAATAATTGGCCATCAAGCTAATAATTTTAGTAGGATAAATATAAATGTCATTTTTAGTTGTGCATATAGTTAGAAACTGTTAAAAAGAAGTAAAACAGGTGTGAAAAGCTTATTATAGGTTTTTTGACTTTGAAGTTTTGGATTCTTATTTGCTGCCAAGTGATAAACCAAAAAAATAATTCATCTCGTGGATCAATTTATTTATTAAAAGTCACACATCCGTCGTGTATATATTCTCCTAAACGTTTCAAAGCAGCTGCTTTTACACGATGAATGCTGTCTGTTCTGAGTTTTGCCAGTCAACCGGGGGATGATTTTCTCAAGTAAATATCAAAATTCGGCATTCGGGAGGGGGTAAATGGACGCAAGGACTTGATAGTTATTCAATATTATGGTATTATTCTTCCAAACACAATAATTTTTAAACAGAACTGTTTCAACAAAATTTCGAATATTTTAAAAAGAAATATAGTAACGATTTGCTAAATAGATAATTAAATGAACGACAAATTATGAGATTGTTATCTGGTATTCTATTGTCGCAGGGCATAACCGTGCATCTTATTATTGTTCAATAATCGGCTGACGAATGCATCAAATCGTTACTATAAAAACACAACGTATAACGTAACAAAATCTACATTAATTTCTCAGAATAATATTGATTGAAATAAGACTTCACACATAAATTCCTAGTATTAAACTGTTTGCAATCCAAGAGCTCAAATTTTAGCCTCATTGCCTTATTTACATGTTATTGTCTTTGCCTTATTTACATTTCATTGTCTTTAGATGAGTAAAAATACAAAAAAAAATCCCCTGCACATTTCTATTCACATTCGTTATCTACATCAAGACAAAAAAAAGGAGATGACCACCTCAGTGAACTTTTAAAAAGGTATCCCCAGTATTCAAGAACCTCAGTTTTTAGACATTCAAAATAATTACCGATAACAGAATATATTAATGATCACCGGCATGAAAATAAGGGACGTCCCCCAAAGATGACTGTACGGGATAAGCGCAAGGTGTTAAAGAGCTTGAATGAGCTTCGCGAAACAGTAGGGACCTTTACATCTATTGAAATGCAAAGACATCCGGGCATCGCTGAAAAAGAAATATCAAATCGCACCATTCGCAGATCGTTTCGAGAAGAAGGGTATATATTTGGCCAGTGTCGGTGCAAAAGGCAATTACATTGATACCTTAATCGCTTCAGGGTTGTATCATATTAATTGCAAAAATTTGAAGTCTTATTTGCCCTTAAAATTTACCTGATTTTAATTTGACGCGTTACAACGCGTTACACCATGTGTTACATCACACGCTATGTATTTTTAAGTAAAAACTGACGCGTTACACGCGTTACATCATTTATATAAAAATATATTACTATTTATTTTTTAAAAAACATTTGTAACGCGTAACGCGTTAAAATTACACCTGATCTGGTATAAAAATGATCAATTTTTGTGAAAATATAGTGTAACGTGTGGTGTAACGCGTGGTGTAACGCGTTGTAACGCGTATTTCAAAACATTTAAATAAACTTCTATCTAATCATGGCATTTCTTCCAACAAAACTAACTCTGCAAAGCATCTATGGCATGGTGACAGACGTTTTGCATGAACATTTGGTATTTGGTATGTCAATTCAATAATTTTCCATCTATTGTTCATCATTACTTGTTCGATACTGTCACGAGAATTATATTTGCCAACAAATTCGACTCTGTCTTTGCTTGTAGCGAATATCGGTACATCAGTCGATATGCACACATCTAGCGCGTATTGATTTTTTGGAGATGGCAATTTAACGTTTTCTCCCTCCAGAAGCAAAAGGAACTTATCCCATGGGATTAACTCTGGAGTCCACCGCAGGTCTTGTAATATTATTACTTCAGCCTCGTCGGCTCCAACCCAGGCGTATTTATCTACTGCAGGATTTACAAAGGAACGAAATATTTTCTCTATTGGTTTTAGCAAGAATGTCTTGGCACAATTGGACGGACCCGTTAAGATAATATTTGTGTCCTTACTTCGGCCACGTATAAATGCTTTTCGCAATAATGCTGAAAACTCAGTTGGCGAAAATCCATTAAATTCAGACAAAACTTGAATAGCACTTTTAAGCCACTCTCCGTTACATCCCGAAACACATTCAGAGGCCAGAGCTTGTTGTATAAGTTCCATTCGAGAACTGTGTTCTCTTCGCAACTCGCTGCCGGCCTTTTGCATGGCCCAAGATGTAGAAATCAAATCCAGTAAGGATTTCTGTGGTTTAGAAACTATAAAATTCGCTAAGTCATTCTGTCCTTCATCTTTTCTGGTTTTAGCCGCTGCTAAAAGTTCTGTTAGGCGAGTGATATTGTTTTCGCAAATATAGTCAGACACATTTAAGTTGGATAAGCGAGTTATTTTTTCTTTAACAGCTTTCTTAGGTACCGTCTGTGCTCTCTCGTCCGATTTTCTTTTACATGAAAGGCGGTATGCCTTTGTACTCAATTTTGTTCGGGGAGAACCAATATCCGTTAAGTCTGGATGACTTTTACTATGATATACATTGCTGTCTTCCTTGGAAACATAACGATAGGCATAATAATATCCGTCGGTATCGAGAAAATTGACAATAATACCAAACGACCGCTCGAGCAAGTCCTTGGCACTCTTCCACCGCTTTGTACCGCTTAGTTTAAGTGATGTGTGATAGTGCTTACCACCATTCTCATGGTCTTCCATGCAACATGCCCAGTGCTGAACCTCAACCTTTCCCTGACCGTGGTTAAAAGCAGCTCGGACTGCTTTTCCAAAACTTTTTCTGGTAGGAAACAATTCCAAGTTGGCCTGACTGTATGTCACAAGGTACGTCCGCCTCGGATTGTTGCCGGAAAGTAGTGGCAGCTCTACAGGAACTGTGCCATCCATCATTCAATTTCTAATAGCTTAATCGTAAAAATATAGAAGAAAAATAAAACGCATTTATGAGCTCTAACGTTTTATGTAAGGCCCATGCTCAACCCGGCACGCTTATCAACTATGCGACGATAAGGATCTGAACCCAGCGTTTTTTTCACGACGTACCGTGTCAGTAAAATCTAATTACCATGCACTTATATTTTTATTTGACTTTGTTTGTAAAGAATAACATTCTCTAAAAAAAATATTATGTGTCAAGTCGCCACTCTCTTAACGAAATCATCTCTGATCCACCCTCCCACTATCGTCACATAGTCGATAACCGTGGCAAGTTGAGCATGGGGGTTATTATTTAAATACACGGACCATTTGTAAACACAAGTATTTAGTTATTTTAATTCACGGACCACTTGTAAACAATTATTTCTTAAAAAACAGATGTTTAGGGTCGAAATACACTCTTCAAATTCCAAATTATAACTCTGATACACTAAAGCTCTATTCTGTCACACATTTCAATTGTTTTAAGTAAGGTTTTTTGGGGGAAATTTGATAATTATGCAAGAATTATGTTCAAAAAATTCCTCAGACAATCGCGGACATAATATTTGAAATTACTGATAAAATTGGATTTTCTCAAGTAAATATCAAAATTCCCCGCCCCCCGAAACAATGTTGTCTGTTCTGAGTTTTGCCAGACACTATTTATCTATTGATTTTCACATTTATAAGCAGATAGTCTGTTTGTTTAAATTATCGATTTTCAGACAATCCCGGACAAAATATTTCGCAAAAACTCACAAATTTTTTTTTTTACTATAAGTCCCCCGCCCCCCAGTCTCAATGTTGGGGTAATAGTGGAATGCCTGACAGGTCACACGGCTCCCGCTCTACGGTGTGCACAACATTGAAATTAGGGGGGAGTGGAGGTGGGGGCCATAGGGTGTTTGGGGTTTGGGGTGAATTTGGCCATGGGGGTGTGTGTGTACAAGGGCGTACAACATTATGTGTGCTTATAATAAATCATAAATAGAGGCATAGCATAAATCAATAGAGGTGCCATGGCAGTTTGGTGATTGGTTAGGAAAATTTACTCGTGACTTTCGATTTGTATCATTATGATGTTATTCCACAGCAAACTTTTGTTTTTGCGAATATATTTTGTCCGGGATTGTCTGAATTTTTAAAAACTAAAATCGGTCATATTTCTTGAACTGCTTTGTTCCGAACATCGGTATTATGGAGCTAGGGTCTATTTGTCTTAATGCTTCTGTAACATATAAAATAGTTTTCAAAATCCATAATGGCGGACCTAGAAGTGAGATTCCCCCGTAACTGAATTGACGGAAATATTCACTAGCAAAAATCTTCCCCTTTTTATCCGAAGTGTTTATATTTTTAACTATATACATGATACGGTGTATTTTGTATTGTTTTGTCTACTAGCCTACCGTTTATCAGAAACAACAATGATGATTTGCTGGGCTCTTGCGAGACCGAAAACGTCAATATATTGAGAAAAATCTATTTTTTCATAATCAAATACGTGATAAACCAAAAAAATAATTCATCTCGTGGATTTTTTAAATTTATAAAAGTCACACATCCGTCGTGTATGTTTTCTCCTGAACGTTCAAAGCAGTTTCTTTGACATGATGTGGTATTTTGCCTTTGCGCACTACAATCCTGGTCATAATAATTTGGCAAAAACTCACTCAACTGTCACTTTCACTTATCAAATGAAGGCCTTCTAGAAATATAAAATCAAGTGAGGCGCTGTGAGTCATAAACAAATGATAGAAATAAAACGCGTGAAAGGCTAAATTTATATTCCAAATCAAGGTCAATAAAAATTGAATATTTTACTTCAATACCTTCAGCTGTGGGCGGGCATATAAGCAGTCCTGTACTTTCACGGTCGCCCGATGGTTTGGGACGACCACCTTTTGCTGAGGGCGACCAAAAATTCTGTTTAATACTTTTTGTCTACAGATTTTACTGAAGTTGTGTTGTACGTTAATAACAATTTAACAGAAATATAATCCTATTTTATTAGACTATTAATATTTGCGCCCTCCGGACGACCAGCTCAAAACGGAAAGATACAGGACTGTATAAGAGATCATTTTTGGCAAATTTTCTCACAGAGGAATTGAATAAGAAGTAGAATCCATGTTTTATATATTACTATTATATAATTTGCTATCTTGTGCATATATATATATATATAATATAAGGTGAGAACGATTTGATTTGTCGATCTTCGGGGCCGACCCACCATCTTTGCCTACAATTCTAAAAAAAATAATTTTTATATATTTTCTGTTCCATTTTTTTCTTTCATGAAATGTTGTTGGAAATTTATGCCAAGTTATTTATATCAGTTTATTTAGTTTGTTGTTTTTAGCTCATAAATCAAATGCACATGTTTAGTAACAAAATCTGAAATCTATAATTTTTACATCTTATTAGTGTTTTCAAACGCCTTGCATTATAATCAATATAATAATTATTACTTTGGACACCGACCAAGTGTACCAACAACAAACCGCCCATAGATCGACAAATTATATTGGTCTCTCCTAAATACTAAAAAAATTCACAAAATGAATCTTTACTTTAACAATAACAAAACGATTTCTTTAGAAAAATATAAAAATAGGTAGAAAATAGCAAAAGGTTTCAGTGAGGCATTCTGCAGAGTTTTTATGCAGATGGTGTGGGTTTTACGTATAAACCGAATCCGCACAATGAAGCTATGGCACCACGGTCAATGGAATGGAGACGTGCTAACGAAGGCTTAATGCGGGGTTGTACTGCGAGAGGGCGAGAAGAAGGCACTAAACAAGCACATTTCATTGCGGCGATATCATATGGTCAATATCATGACCACATGTCTGGTGAACTATATGCTAATCGTGTAACACATAACTGTGACTGGTTATTCGAATCAAGTTGCAATTCTAGGCATCG
Organism: Microctenopoma stevenorrisi; assembly: GCA_032270685.1. Classification (NCBI taxonomy): domain Eukaryota; kingdom Metazoa; phylum Chordata; class Actinopteri; order Anabantiformes; family Anabantidae; genus Microctenopoma; species Microctenopoma stevenorrisi. The sequence goes on along the minus strand of JAUMTR010287659.1, from coordinate 4,797 downwards.
ATCGTACCATAGAGTCAATGGATAAAATGATTGGAATGATTTTAAAAAGTAGAGGCCAGCACGTTAAAAATACTATCAATTGGGACTGTCAATTTGGCAAATTGATAAACATGGTTGGACTCCTTTTCCTGTTGGGTAGATTTATTCTTTTTATTTTTATTGGATCTAGGAAATTATTTTTGAAGCTTTTTTATTTTTATGTGACCTCCTTTCTAAACCGTATTATTTTTAAATGGTTCAAATTTGGCTTTACCATTCTCAAAAAGGTGTGTTTATATGAAGAAGTGGCGTATTGACCACTTGGATACTCAAAATATTGATTATAAATTAGCAATATTAGAGAGGAAACCCCCCAAAACGTGTGTCATTTTTAATGTAATTAGTTTTCAGTAAACATAAACACAACAAAAGAGTGCTGTCCCAAAATTATTTTAATAAAGAAATTTGTTGATTTCCCTTAGGAACAAAGGTTTGACCGCTTCTCTTAATTTTACTGTTTTGCAAATTTTAATTACAAAAAACGTCTTTGAAGGATTGATTTTTTTTTAAATTTACTAATGCCAATACAGCTTTCGCTTAAGAAACGCCGTGCCTACTGTAGATTTTAAACAAATCATCCATATTAGAATAATTTTGGAAAGCGTATTGATATCTGAACAAAATTTTCAACATAACATAAGAAAATAATGAATTCTGACTTATACTATCCCATTAAGTACATGTTACCATCATGTTACCATACATGTTACCATTAGATTGTATATAAATTACAGTATAAACTCACATGTTACCGCATGTTACCGCAATTATATAAAAAAGTATATATATATACTTTTTTATATAACTGCGGTAACATGCGGTAACATGTAGAAAACATAGAGTTTCATAGGACAATAACCTAATAATGTGTGGTAACATGTATGGTAACATGTGGTAACATGTTGTCAAAATGCTTTATTTGGCAAAACTTTAGTTTTCATATCGAAATCATAGAGTTACTCGCTTAAAACAAGCTCAGAGAAACATCGGCCACAAGGCACACATGATTTTTGCGCCATTCCAAAAAATTGATGTTTGAATTTATAAATTTTCCACCGTTCTTCCATCATTGCATCTTCTCTGTAGTCCGTTACATTATACGCACCTTTAAATTTGATTTCTTCTTTGCCAGTTGCAAATATTGCTATGTCGGTACTTACTTCAATGTCTTTAATATATATGTTTTTGGGCGCTGGTAATTTTATGGTTTCCCCTTCGAGAAGCAGCAGCAAGTCCTTCCATGTGATGGACTCTTTGTTCCAGCGGTAGTCCTGCAATAATAGGACTGCGGCCTTCTCAACTCCGACCCAACCAAATTTGTCATTTGAAGGGTTCTCAAATAGCTTCTCTTTGAAAATTATTTTCAATGGCTTAAACAAAAATGTCTTGGCACAATTTGTGGGACCAATTAAAAAGACATTGTTTTTTTTTGCTCTACCATGAGTTAAAGCATTTTTAACGTGTGCTGCAAAATCAGTAATCGCTATACCGTTTAAAGTTAAAACCTCCTTTGCCAACTGCAGCCAATTCTTTTCGCAGTTTACAGCACAAGGGCCTTTTAACGATTTCTCTAATTCATTTATTCGAATTATCTTGTCGCGTTGTATGTTTGCTTCTGCGTCGTTCATGAGCCAAGCTTTCCGAATTAATTCATGAATATTTTTTTCTGAACGTGAAAATATATACTCAGCAATGTCATTTTGTCCCTCATTTTTCCGTTTTTCTGCTACCGAAAACAACTCCATGTAGGTTTTTATTTCATGTTTTCTAATAAAATTAGCCACTTCTGAGTTGGTCAATCGCAGTTTCTTAGCAGTTTTAAAATTTGAAGCGCTATGATCAGGAACGTCACTCTTTCTTTTCTGTGACGCGCGACGATTGGCTTGAATGGACTGCTTTGTTGCTGGGGAACGTGCATCAGCTAAGTTTGGGTGTGCCTCACTGTGGACAAGGTCTTTGTCCTGTTTACACACATATCGGTATGCACTGATGTAATGGTCATGTGAGTCACTGAAATTTACCACAATATCATGCTTTTTTTGAATGTTCATCTTGACACTATACCACTTTTTATTCCCTGTTAATTTCAGTGCGCAATGATAGTGGAAACCTGAGGTGGAATGATCTTCCCTAGAACAGACCCAGTGTTGCACACTGACATTTGAGTCCCCCTCGTTAAATGACTCTTTGATCATTTCACCAAAACTCTCTCGGGTTGGAAATTTTGTTTCATCCGCCTGGGAATAAGTTATTAAATATTGGCGTCTACCGGAACGGCGATCAGTTAGCTCCATTAGTACTTTAAGCTTACTAAAAATAATCAAAATAAAATTAGCAGTCAGTAACGGGCTCCCCACAAATCAAAATTCTCATTCATGAAGATTTGATTATGCTTAACTGACACCTTTGATAAGCAATTAGTGCATTTATTCTTTAGATAGGCAGAACAATACTAAGACGCAATGGATGGTCCTGGATATGACCTTAAACTGTCCACTGTACCACTGCAATTTTAAATAGGCAGTTACTAATCTGAATTTATATTACTTAAATCATTAAATTAGCCTTAGAGCAGTGGCACTGATCTTCAGTTCTTCTTAAAAATTGTTATAAATAAGTTGCGTAAATTGCTGAATTTACTCCCAGTGTACTGTAGCAAGTTTGAAATTTTCATCAAGACCTAAAACTTGGTACTATGAGAGGTGCTAGTGATAGCTAATAACCGTTCCAAGTATGACTGAAACGCGATTAGAATTAAACTCAATGAAATATTTTCACGATATCTATCGCCTAACGTTCTATTACTCTCTGTGATTTATCCTTAGTTAATTAAGAACAGTAACATGTATAAAAAGATTCCAATTGAAGTTTCAATTTATTTGAGATATCTGCATCAAGATTTAGGTTTGAGATGTAATCAGCTTTGCAAGCGATTCCCAAAATACCCGCAAAGAACGATATATTGGCACGCAAACCTTCCTATAGGTGAGCCAGCTGTCGATATGCGGACGTCCAATACTGGTAGGCCGAGAAAACTTTCAGAACGAGATCGAAGAAAGATACATAACACAATTCCTGACCTACGTAAATCGTATGGCAACTTTTTCACTTCTAAAAGAGTTAAGTTAGAAGCCGGCATTGACGACACCGTATCGAATCGAACAGTCAGGCGGTGTCTTAATGAAAAGCTGTACGGGTATCGTCATTTGCGTAAGAAGGGTTTGCTAACTGTAAGAGATATGAAAGAAAGAAATGCTTTTGCCAAGAAGGCTCTTAAACTACTGAGAGATGATTTTTATACAAAGGGAATCGGCTTCTATTTAGATGGGGTAGGATTTGCTCACAAATTTAATCCCAGAGATCAGGCTTTTGCCACATCGTCCATGGCATGGCGGAAACCAAACGAAGGTTTAGAGTTATCGACAAAGGGGAAAAAGGAAGGAACAGGTGCACGCCTTGCCAATTTTATTGTGGCCATCTCACACCAAAGAGGCGTAATATGCTGTGAACAGTATTTTGGTAACTTGACCGGAAACTTTTTTGCGGATTTCATTCGCAGTGACTTTCCTGAAATGTTCGAAAGAAGTCCAAACCCTCGCGGAAAACTATTTTTACAAGACGGTGACCCGAGACAGAACTCTAAAGTTGCCCGTGATGCTATGGATGAAATAGGGTGCAGGTTGTTTAAAATACCTCCCCGGTCACCGGACATTAATCCTATTGAAAATATTTTTCATTTGATACGAATAAAACTTGAGGAAGATGCCATTATAGACAATATAGTCCGAGAAAACTTTGAGGAATTCTCTGCCAGAGTCAAAAAAACAATTTGCGATTACCCAAAAGATGTAATTGACAGAACAATTGAATCGATGCCTAAGAGAATGAAGCTAATCGTGAAAGATAAGGGACGGAGAACAAAATATTAGCGGTTCATTTCTTACTTGATAAAGCAGTCGGTCATTTTTTATGAATTTTAAATGCGCGTTTAAATGTTTTTAAACTATTACTGACCAACCAAAACTCTTATTCAAATGAAATATTGTGTCGTGACAAATTTATACTGTTGTATGATATACTATGGAATAAAAAAATGCAATTTACGATTAATCGTGTCAATTTTTCTTTCCATTATAACCTTTACTTCACAATATTGTATGCCTTTCGAGAATATTTTAGTTAGTAAAACGACATTATATGGGACATTATTTACTGTATTCCTATCATGAATGTAAACATTACAATGTTTATGGACCATAAGAGACAACTATTTTGTGACCCTTTTAAAACATAGTCTTGATGGTCTGTAAGCTCAATATAATCGTCAGTCTGCTTAGAAATAACTATGAGGGTTCTATTAAAGTCCTCTTATACACTATTTATCTATTGATTTACACATTTATAAGCAGATGGTCTGTTTGTTTAAATTTTCGATTTTCAGACAATCCCGGACAAAATATTTCGCAAAAACTCGCAAAAAAAATTTTATTTATATAATTCCCCCGCCCCCCAGTCTCAATGTTGGGGTAATAGTGGAATGCCTGGCAGGTCACACGGCTCCCGCTCTACGGTGTGCACAACATTGAAATCAGGGGGGAGGGGAGGTGGGGGCCATAGGGTGTTTGGGGCTTGGGGTGAATTTAGCCGTGGGGGTGTGTGTGTGCAAGGGCGTACAACATTCTGTGTGCTTATAATAAATCATAAATAGAGGCATAGCATAAATCAATAGAGGTGCCATGGCAGTTTGGTGATTGGTTA
>JAUMTR010287588.1:0-11144 GCA_032270685.1 Microctenopoma stevenorrisi | reverse complement strand
GGGCGTGACATGACAGAGACCGAACGAACTAAACAAAACACCGGGAGGCGGGGCAGACCGGGGCGAATCGTGACAGAAATGTGTCACTTTGGAAATAAGTGATTCTGATTATTTAAATTTCAAATACAACTACTAATTATTATGGTGGTGTATTTTTTGTATGTTGTTGATATATAGTTGAAAGTGATACATTAATTCTTATTTAGTCTGTTTATGAGCAGCTTATGTAAACTAAATTACAAAAAAATTACATTATAATTTAAGTTTAACTAAAGGCTACTTCACAATGGTACAATAAGGAACAAGGCTTATTCTTTTAACATTTAAAAAATTGTCGTGTTTTGCTTTATGATATCTCATTTAATGTTCAATGTTTGTTTCCTTATGTACATATTCAAGACTTCCATCACAGCTTGAGAGGTCACAAGTCCTACAGAAGCATGAGAGTGGAATGAGATGATAATTATGATATTTCGATGCTAAAAATACAATATTCCCAGTTACCCCTCAGGACCCCTGCAAGGGTCACTGTAGATGCAGAGGCAGGTGCCATTCCAAAATGTTCTCAATTGGACCAGAGGGGGAAAGTACAAAAAACTTCCCCTTTTCAGAAAGAAGAAAAAATAATTGAGGAAAGAGAGACGGTGAATGGTGAGTTGACCTTGGAGCTAAAGCAGCCTCCTGTTTCCTCAAAGTTTTTTGGATGAATCCATGTTTCCCCTGCTGGCAGTAGGCCAGAATTTAGAATATGCTCAATGGTGTACCATGGTTTTTAAAGGGCTCATTTAGAGACTGCATTATGATGCAGGACAATGGATTGCTGTGTTTGTAGAAGACACATTCTCCACCATTCTTGGGATGGGAGACATGAAAGCAATCTGGGGGAAAATACTGGGCAAACAGGAAATGGAGTAGATGCTGCGAGTTGCTGGATTGCATCAGTATGTGGGAAGGCATGACGGTGACCTTTTTTAACAGGTACCGGAATGCTTTGTGGGTTTGCCTTTGAGTTATCCTACCAGAATTCAGCCTGACAGCATTGTTATTGCACCGCTCAGCAAAGACAATGACAGCCCTGATGCTTTCATCTTTTGTGGGTCTTCCCGCATCTCAACACCTCTCAAGATCCAGACAATATGCCCGAATTGTTGGTTTCTCAGGGACAAAGCAGTGGCTTTGGGTTATGAGGAGGGCCTCAAAAGACGAGCAGGGGTTGTGGAGAAATCATAAGGTTTTAATAGTGCCTCCTGATGGGCTACTGCCTTTGTTGATCCAGGAAGCCCGTGGCCTGGGACATGAGTCCCGCAGAGAGGTTCTGAGGAAAATAAACTGGTGGAACTTCTGGACCCCTAAGCTGCAGCTGTGTATCGACGCAGTTCTGAGTGGCTGTGAAATGTGTTCGAAGAGCAACATTCAAACTCAGCAGGGCACATCCCTGCATCTAAGGTGCCTTTCCGACATTTAACTATGGACACATCATCTATCATGATAAGACCAGTTCAGGGAAAGAGGTATGTTCTGCACTGCCTTATAGTTAAGTTCTCATCTCATTCCAGGAGCAGGAGGTTTGGTCCACAGCACAGACGCGCAAACCATACAAGGGAAGGCCAGGTCTACGCCAGGGTTTAACGTTCAGCTCAGCAGCATGTTGGAAAATGAGGGAAAGATCTGTTTTGCTAAAGCCCTTATTGCTCGGACGAGGCACTGGGGGTGCCTACACATGTATTATGCATTAGGTCCACAGATAATGCGAATGTGTTCACTAAGGGGGTTGTGGATGGGAGCCAAGCGCCGCCCTTAACTGCTGAGATACCCAGGCGAGTTCATTTCACCATCATTGGACACGATTGAAGGCCTCCATGCCATCTTATCAGCCATCTTATCATGTAGTGGTCGTATTAAGGGGATATCATGATTTTGTATTACTGCCATCATCTCTCATCTTGCTAGTGTGGGTTATTAAAATTTAGACCAGAGGTCAGAAACTCGTGACTAAAACTAACCTGGCATCCAGCAATGCACCATCCATAATGTCAAGGACCGTCCTTAACGTGACATTGCTTATTCTGCTTGAATAGCAAAAATTAATTGTGTGTTCATTTGACAAAAGGCTATAGCCTATAGTAAAAAAGTAATCAGTATCTGAGTTAAAGCCGTAAACATTTACATGTACTTCATGAAGAAATAAACCCCTCTGTGATCCGATGCCATGATGACAGTGTTTGAATCATCAGTAACTTCATGCTACTTGTCCAAGTGATCATGAAGAGGGCTAGTTCTAAATTCTGACAGGGGGGATGCATTTAAATAAACAGTGCCTGTGTTCCAGTTATGGCTACAATATTGATAGTTATGACAGCATTGGTAGTTCACTACCTGGTGAAATAGTTCTTTCAGAGTGAGAGCTTCAATAAGAACTGGTTACTTGTCGCTAGTACTGACTAGTGCATGTGACTATAGAATAGCCCTAATTGTACAATCCATGCATGTTCAACTGTATTCCTTTACCGGTTAAGTTACATTCACATTTATGCCGATGGCACTAAATGCTACTGTGAGAAGAATGCCACGGAATATTTTATTTCCAAAATGAATTTAGTATCTTCTTAACAGTAACCCTATGATCATGGTTGTGGTTGACTATGATGTGGTCTCTATCAGTATAACCCCCTCTGGCTATACGAGACTAAAGCTAAATAATATAATTCCAGTCTGTCCAATTAAAGAGGATGACAGATCTGTACGTTAACCATAATATAGTACAGTATAATAGTGTTCATGACTCTTCATTCACAGGAATGCAGCAGAAAGATGAGTTCATCATGGCGAGGATCCAAAGCATTCATGATAGCAGCCATTTGGCTGCATGCAGGGGGGTTCCAGCTCCATACCAAGAAAAGAACCAGCACTTCTGATTAATTTGTCCAGTCTGTTAGTGTCTGCTACCTCCAAGCTGCTCCCCCAGTAAACAACAGAAAACATACAAAAGATTCTGGCTGGTTACTCTAAGGGCCCAGGGGGAATCCCTGACGTAACAGGTGCGAGTTTCTCCAAGGCAACAGGGCTGGCATGCAAGATGGCGATGAGAAACCATCTCTTCACCTACAGACGCGCTCGGTGGGACACTGAGCGAATGATCAGACCGAGGAACGAGCTCTATTGTCAATCCCTCCCACCACCTTCACTGTGTCCTGGCTGGACGGAGGAGCACATTTAGCCATGATCTGTGCTCCACTGAACGCCACAGGAGATCATTTTTTCCTGTGGCCATAAAACTCTACAATTCTTTTTCTTAACTGAGAGTGGCTGTAACAAGGCAAAACAACTTCCCTCTGCAATTAATAAAGTTTTTTGAATCTTGAATCATATGTTTAGGGGGAAAATTAGGTCAGAGCAAACATCTGAAAGTATTAGTATGTATTACTTAAGTACCAGTATTACATTGCAGAGTACATGCATCTTATTTTTAAGTTGTGACATTGGGCCTCCTCTCACACTACTGCACCCTGGAACACACTCTGCGTTTGTAGGCTTCACAGGAAGTGTGAAGCAACCAAAGAGTTACTGTGACATTGGGCCTCATCTGACACACTGCACCCCGGAACACACTCTGTGTTTGTAGGCTTCACAGGAAATGTGAAGTAACTCTTTGGTAGCTTCACACTTCCTGTTATGAGGGTTGTGTCGTTCCACCCCGTAGTATTCAACACAACCGTCAGCCAGATCAGAACTGTCTCTTCCCTTTTTTGGTAAGTTTGTGTTAATATAAATAAAAGAAATGGTCTAGTAAAGATATAAATTATTGACTTAATAATTACTTAACTTATCTTTACTTGTTATTGTTTAGAGTCTTATATGAAAAGCTACATAACTTGTATTTGAAAAATAGTCTGAAGGGCATAAACATTTAGTGGAGAAATAAATGTTATTAAATGTGTTGAAGTCATACATCAGACTACCATATTATGAAAAAAGGTTTGTGATGTTTCGAAAATGTATTTAAAGGCAACTGAGAGACAAACTTCTTGTTTTCTGGGAGGAAATTGAGGACTGAAATAACTACTGATATATTACTGAATAAAGATTAGTTTTGTCATTTCGGTTTTTAGATCCATAAATGGTAAATGCAGTAAAAATATCAATTACATTGGTAAGGTTTGAACACCTTGCATTCAAAATGTCATCTAATTAGTACAGTAGTATTAGTACAGTAGTTTTACTACTTAATTGGACAGTCTTAAGATAGCAAAAATATATCACAGTATAAGCTGTTATAGTAATGTGTGTAGACTACAGTATTTAGCTCTGTTGGTAACCACTGTTGCACAAGAAAACGTATCGGGTACGTTTTCTCTATCTCTCAGTATCTCCAACAATCTCTCAGTGTTATAGTTGAATATCTAATCTAATCTAGTTATGCTACATTGACAAATGATTTACCTTTCTTAATTCTCAGTAGATAAAATGTTGTAAATAGCACTTTGTAAATTGTTTGTTGTTGTTGAGTATGCTGTTTTGTTTGTAAAGATATACAATATATACATAATAGAACTATAATAAATATATTATCATGGATATTTCAGCCTGAGTCAGAAAGCGGAAATATACAAATACCCAACACTTGTTCCCTTTTACCTTTTATGGTGTCAATAGCGTTGACAGTAATCATCAGTAGAATGCATCACAAGACTGGGTACAGGAAACCATATTTTTACTCAGAGAAGGCTGTATGTTTCAAATATATCAACTTAAAGGGTAATTTATGATTAAGTTATTATGATGGGTATGATAAACCCACACACTCAGATTCTCTGCACAAATAACATTGTATTCAGTAATATATTTTGACTCCCCTAGCAAATTAGGTGTACTGGCAAAGGCTGCCAACAAACTACTACAAAACCACACGAAAAGTGAGCTTCTCATGCACAAAATAAAAATAATAATAAAAGGATTCTGTTCTGTGGAATTTGTTGAAGCTTTCTGTTCTTTGTGTCAGCAGTATGTCTGGATGAAAAAGAATGAAGCATATGTCAAATATTGCCTACAATGCCTTGGCTTAGTTATGTTACAGAGCTGCTTTGGCAGTATAAACGTGCAGGGTGTGGAAGGAAAGATATACAATACAAAATGTCTGGTGGGATATAGGCAAGGGAAAGAAATTGGTGGTCTGGAGGCTATTGTCAAATAAGATTCCTGAAGAACATTGCCAGAAGCTGGTGTCTAATTATGTTATGATATAGTCATACCAACAAAAGGGTGTTCTACTAAGATGCTTGTTATGAAGTGTTTAGTCAGTTTTTACAATGCAGTAATATTTTCAAGAACAGCACGGTGGTGTAGTGGTTAGCACTGTCGCCTCATAGCTAGAAGGACCTGGGTGCCTTTTTTTGTGGAGTTTGCATGTTCTCCTTGTTCCCCCAGGTACTCTGGTTTCCTCCCACCGTCCAAAGACATGCATGTTAGGGTAATTGATCACTCTAGATCACACTAGAATTGTCCGTAGGTGTAAATGTTAGTGTGCATGGTTGTATGGACTGGCAATCCGTCTAGGGTGTACCCTGCCTCTCGCCTGAAGACAGCTGGATTAGGCAGTTGATTATTTTCATTAGCATTTTTGTTAAAGGTGTCGTGTTGTCGAGCTTTTTACGTTCTTTTTTAAAACTAACAACTAAAAGTTAATTTGCAGTAGGGTTTAACAATTTTGAGTGTTTCACAATTTATAAAAAAGATCTTTCATAGAATTGTATTTATTTATTTTTACATATACTTCTTACTGTGAACCTGAAGTGTAGTGCCTTTGTTTTGCCAAAATATCCTGTCACATTACCTATGGAATATGTTTAGGAAATATGGTAAAATAGAAAATGTAAAATAATATTTTTTTGGTTTCTCAAAAAATGTTTCAATACCCACTTTCAGGACTAGGTTGTGACTGTATCTCTTCTGAAGGTACATTGTTCTGTATCAAAAGCAATTCTTTGTTAAAAACTGTAGTTTTTTGGTTAACGTGCGGATGCTTCCGCATAAACATATGTAATGTTGCCAAGTCTGTATGTTTTTTCGGTACACCAGCTCAGTTTTCAATGTTAACACTCTACCACTTTGTTCTCCTTTGCTATCTTTGTTGAATGCGCATCAATTATAAAAGTCTCTATGAAACACAAACGGAAATTGCTTTAACGCGAGTTATATGATGTGCAACAATTCGAATCGTTGCAGCCCTAGTCTCATTTATACATTTAGACTCCTTCAACCTGGCAATGCTTTACACCCATAGAATTTAACTGATCAAGTGATAAATGTATTGTTACTTATGTTATTATTTAATACATTATTATTTATTATTTAATACAATGAATGCTTTTTCTCCAGTTTGTATTCTAAACAATGACATTGTAATTTATTTCCAACATTCATATTTTTATATGTTTATGTATGAGTTTAAGTAGCTGTTTGTGCAGGATGTTCCTTCCAGTTATTTCTGAGATAAGACATCAATGAGGTTACAGAGATTTTTATATATTATAAATTATATAATGATGAGCTAGGATTAATGTGGCATGAAGGGCAAATAAACAAAACTATATTTTATTTTTTGTGTATTAATATTCTTTCCAATATGTTATTTTTGGAATGTTTCTGGTCTTGTTGTCATTCTCATCTTCTTGAGTAATGCATTACACTGTTCTCACGAAAGATAAAAAATTCTAGAAATCTGTCATGTTTTGTTTGACTAAAAGACTGAAACATTGTCATTTTGCAATGGAAGTATTTCAAGAGATTCAAAACACTATATTAATCCGAGAGGGAAATTGTTGGAGACCATTTCAATTATCTATATTCAATTATGTATTATTATTAATCAATTTCAATTATGTATTTTTATATATATTCATAGTTATATATAACTATGTTTCTATATATCTTTTTTACATCTGTTTTTTGTCATCAGGAAATGGATCATTGTTTGACGTTTCTTTTGTTCCTATTGATGTGTAGAAATGGTAAGCTTTGAAACAACATTATTTATACATTATTTATCTGTGGTAATGAGCATATGAACTTCAGTTCACTATTTATTTTATTTTCATGCCAGATTAACAATTTGCTAAGATTACCGTGTAACTCTGAATGAGGAGACATAATAATGACCTCTCCTATCAGAGCAAATATAATCTTCTTTAAGACACACTGGATTTTCCAGTCATGCCCCCCTTTTGAGGTATATCTGCCTTGGGAAGTCAGCTCGGTGATTGATCAGAACCTGAGCAGCAATGAGCTGGAGAGACAGTATCTTCATTCATGGTTGTCTAATTTCACATTTTGTCTTGGTTATTCATGTAGTTATTAGGCACAAACATGTTAGTTAGTGTAGTTGGCTCACTGATTTACAGTGCCTTGAAAAAGTACCCTTTAAACTTTTCTGAATGGACAGAGCAGAGAGAAAACAACAGGGAGCAACAGAGGAGTTGTGCCAGTTGGTAGGACCAATGATTTCAAACTGAAATCGTACAGCTCCAAGGTTGAGAATACCTGCATAATGTTACAGAGAAAAAAAGAAAGAAAGAAAGAAAGACACGGAGAACAAAGCACGACTAGGGGCAAGAGAAGACACAAAGTTAATACCATGCAAGGATGGCATAAGAGTGGACAGACAGGAGTAGGGGAGCTCAACCAAGGAGATCACACAACACTGTTGTGAGCTGGTAGTATTGATAGATGTTAAAATGTTTTAGTCAAGAACCAAATATAAATCAACAAAATATTTGAGATAACAATAACTGTGAATGTTCAAATACATTTATCAGACATTATTAGATGCATAGATATTTTGATTTTCTTTCCAGGATTGAGTCAAGAACAAGGCTGCTCAAAGTCTGTGATCAACTCTTGTGATGACTGCATCAAATCTGGACCATACTGCATGTGGTGCCAGGAGCTGGTGAGAAGAAATATCTATAATATCTATAATATATCTATATAATAATCTATTGTCCCTGCAATATATTGCCACATCCCACGGCACTTTACATAACAAGGGTAAGCAAAGGATGCAGGCTGAGCTGTAGCCACAGCCATGTGACAGCCTATTGCAACGAATAACACCCAGTTAGGTAATGTGTAACGCACCCTTGTTCACCTATTTTATGCCTGTGTGTGGTTGTGTATGTGTGTTTTTTATTTTAATTTTAACACAACTAGAAACAGTTATACAGTTGATGCCTGTGTTGTGTATTTGAGCACATGCAAAATTGCAAATGCAAACTTAAGTTATTAAACTAACTTATAGCTGTGCTAAGGGAAAAACTAAACAATTTTGCTGTTCCCGCGTTATTGTGTGAAATAGAACTTAATGAAGAACAGCTACTGGCTATACCAGAAGCTGTGTTTTGTTGTAGTTAGAAATAGCCTTTCCAGGTCCAACACCGGAGCCAATTGATGCTACTCCAGTCAATGCTTGGGATTCAATTGGGAGCGCTCCACTTTTCACTTGTATTAGCTACAGTATTTTAGCTAGAGTATTTTGTTTATTGTTATGCATAGCTAGCCATAGTTACAGGCATGCACCCTGGCATCATGGTTATGTAGGTTATGCAAGTGACTGTCGCTACAGATGGCTGTGGAAATGTCATGGTCTAGTCTGTGGTCTGGTTTTGTTGTGTGGATTTGTGTGTTTCTTTTTTCCACCTCATCTCTCTGTCCTCCCTTTGCTCTCCTAGCCACACCCTCACTCACTGCCTTTGTCCTCACCAGTCTCCACTCTCCTGATTACATCCAACTCTCCTGTTCACTCCCAGTTGTTCTCAATCATCCTTTCACTTCCTCTCCTTTATACTCTCCCCTCTGTCTGTCACTTGTTGCCGGGTTATCTGTTTTGCTAGGTGTATGTGCACTGCTCTGCTTTGTATCCAGTCTGCTTGTTCTTTTCCACGTTGCTTGTTCCTGCTTTTGTCCAATTGTGTCTTGAGTCCTACATTTTTGTCTTGGTTTGTCTATTTCGTCTGGTCTTCTATTTGTTCTCCTTTGCTCCCTTTCTCTTCGATTGTGTTTGATTAAGCTGAGTCATGCCGGTAGCTACGCCTTTGTTTCATCCTTGTTTTGCGTATTTTGATTAGATTTGTTATGCCTGTACATACATTTGAGTTTGTCCTTCTTGTATTGAATATTTTTAGTTTAGTCTGGTTTAGCCTTGTGTCTGTGTATATTGTGTGTTTTCTGCTTTTGTGTTTTTTAGGCCTCCTTTAGAAGTGGTTTTTAGTTTGTATTTTTATTTAGGGTTGTATTATATTGTTCCCCACACTGCTTCTGTTTGCTGCCATTAGGAGTGATCCTCAATTTGTTTGTATTATTCTGTGCATATTAAATTATCTTTCTTTAGTTTTTCTGCTCCATGTCTTTGTGCTCTTGGGTCCGCCCTTTAACCCTCCCTTTCTGGAAATCCCTTACAAAAATGTCAGCGATTTAACTGTGAAAATAAACAATTATAAAACGAAATAATTTTAGATAAGTTTTAAATAGTTTGTGTAACACAGTGTTTTTCTTAAAAAAACACATGAGAAATTTCAGTTGTTGCAGCAGAAAGTGGACAGTACAAGATAAGCAGCAAAAAGAATAGAACAAAAAAATCAATTTCAGTATAGTACACAGTATTACAGTACAGCAGCTTTGGGAAATTGCACTTAGGTGATATTGCACTATTAGCTATTGTTGAATATTGATAGCCATCGTTGTGCATGGGATGTGTATGTGCATCAGTCTATGTGTGTGTCTGGTCAGCTGCAAGGTCTTTGTTGTAAAATCAGCTGGAATGAAAGCCCTTCTGAGTCTCTCCTTCCCACAATGTGGATGTAATAGCCTCCCACTAAAGGAGCTGCTCAGTGCTGTCAGAGTCTCATGCATGGGGTGGGAGATGTTATCCAACAGGGATGACAGCTTAGTCATCCCTGTGTCAGCCACAAACTCCACTGGGTCCAGAGGACATCATACAACAGAGCTGGCCTTTCGGATCAGCCTGTTCAGTCTCTTCCTGTCACCAGCAGACATGCTGCTGCCTCAGCAGTACACACGAGTCCAGTCCAGTTTTTTGTTCAGATGAACACCAAGGTACCTGTAGCTCTCTACAGCATCAATGTCTTTACCCTGTATGTTCATCAGTTGCAGTGGTTTTTTTGTTGTTCCTGCGAACCACCAGCTCTTTTTCCTGCATTGATGTGGAGGTAGTTCTGCTGGCACCAGTCTACAAAGTTCCGGGTCAGATCTCTGTAATCCTTGTCATTCCCATCAGTGATGAGGCAGACTATTGCAGAGTCGTCAGAACTTCTGCAGGAAGCAGTGAGTGGAGTTATATGAGACGTCTGCAGCGTAGATGGTGAAAAGGAACGGTGCTAGAACAGTTTCCTGCGGGGCCCCCGTACTGCAGACAACCCTTTCCAACAACACACAGCCCTGAGTTCTCACATACTGTGGTCATCTCATCACATGGATCCTAGACTACCTCACAAACCAGTGAGGTAGTCCAGGATCCATGTGATGAGATGATGGCCAACTCCAGTGTGCTCCAGCTTGTCCCTCAGAATGGTGGGAAGGGTGGTGTTAAAGGCACTGGAGAAATCAAAGAACATGATTCTCACAGTGCTCCCGGCAGTCTCCAGGTGAGAGAGGGAACGATGTAGGATGTGGATGATGACATCACCTAATGCCAGGCTAGATGGCGAATTGAAGTTGTGTCCAGTGAAGAGCTCACCAATAGCTTAAGCTGCGCAAGGACCAGGCGCTCCAAGGTCTTTTTTGGATGGGATGTCAGAGTCACGAGCCTGTAGCTGTTAAAGTCCTTTGGGTGTGGGGTCTTTGGCACTGGTACCACGCAGGAGGTTTTCCAAAACTGTGGCACTTTACCCTAGCTTAAGGCTCAGGTTGAAGATGACTTCCATTACCCCACACAGTTGATCCACACAGGACTTGACAACCCTTGAGCTGATGCCGTCTGGACTCGCTGCCTTCCTGGTATTTATCCTCCTCAGTGCCCTTCTGACCTAGGTGGCTGAGATGGACATGCTGGTGCTGGGTCCTAGCGGTGTGGTAAATGCTGTGGTTGAGAGAGCTGTGGAACAGTGGTGGGGGTGGGGGTGTTGGGCTGGGGT
>JAUMTR010287366.1:0-10168 GCA_032270685.1 Microctenopoma stevenorrisi | reverse complement strand
TGGATTATGGATCTCATTTAATATTATGATGCTGAAGAAGAACCTGTCACATATGCTCAGTCCTTCATTACTATATATAAGAACTGCCACTATATATTTATATATCAGCTGTAGAGAGAATGTGTATGTAAACTGAGGGAGAATGTTGTAATGAACCAGAATAGATCTATTTAAGCTAAACGGGCTTAAATAAAAAGAACATGTAATGGATATCACTGTTTTGATTTATCTCTTGTCATCCTGACTTAAGGTAGCCATACGGGAGATGTACCTTACAACTTGGTGTCAGAAGTGGGATGTTCAATTTATATTGTACATCCAGGATACGTTCTCATGCCACAGTGATACTCCGTTAGATAATAGGCGATATGTAGTAATAGTAGTATATGTGACGGATAATTGATTCCTGTATCAAAGGACTCTAGAAGCAGGAATTTGTAAATACGTTCCTTGTTATTGTTATTTTAGTTAAAATTTACGGGTCAGAATGGCAGATATTGATTCAGACCAAGAAGTACAGTTCAACTATGGAGCCCAGCAGTTAAGGGATACAGAGGAAGCTACTGATTCAGATGTTGAGCAAGATGGGCAGGAAAATGAAGAGCTAGAAAATGAGGCCTTACATGACCATGCTAGGGGAGATGGAGGCGATAAAAGAACTATTCAAGTTACTAGGCAACGCCACGATGTCAGACGAGGAGATGATTATCTGGCCGGAGATGATTATAATGACGATGAACATATGCACAGGATGCATAGGGATATTAGTCCTGAAGTTTTTCACAGGGGAATCAATAGGGTACAGACACCCCCTAACAGAAACCGTATACCCAGAGCACACCTACCAGCAATTAAACCTGAAGTCTACGAAGGGAAAGAAGACTGGGAAGAGTATATCTCTCACTTCGAAAATTGTGCTGAATTAGGCAGATGGGACCAGGCTGATAAAGCGTTAACACTAGCATCATGCTTGAAGGGTCAAGCAAGAACATATTATCTTGGCCTAAAGGAAAGAGAACGAAGGTCATATAACACCCTCATCCAAAAACTAAGCGAGAGATTTGGAAGTGCTAGACAGCAAAACAGATATCTTACCAAGTTTGAATCATGTAGACGGCAACCAGGGGAGACGATAGCTTCTTTTGGTGATGGTCTGCGCTTGATCGCAAAGAGAGCCTACCCTGATCTTAATCTGGAAGCACAGGAGTCTCTTGCTTTACACCAGTTTTTCAAAACTATTAGCCCGGAAATGAGATGTAGATGTATAGACAGGGACTGTAGGACGATAGAGCATGCTGTCGAAATTGTAGAAAGATACGAGTCAATTTTGGGAGATGAGAGAAAACGTTCCAACAATTTAAGAGCTATCTATAATCAAAGCAAGGGCAGTAACTCTTCAGCATGTCAAGATCCTGAAGCTCCAACCGGGCAAATTGGGAAACAGATGACAGAAATATTGAACCGTCCTGGAGAAATGGAATCACAGTTACGCAAAATAAAGAATACTGAACTTAGAGACTTTCCCAATAAGAGATTTGCCAAGTACACAGGATGTTACAATTGTAAATCAACAGATCATTATGCAAGGGATTGCCCAGAAAAGTACCAGTACCAATCTAAGAACAGACAGCAGTCGGAAAACTACTTGCCGCTCGATCAGTCGACCCGGGGTCAGCGGATGTAAAGGGGTCAGTACTAGAAATTAATCAATTTAGTGATGCCGAAAATAGGATTGGGACATTTACTGAAAGAAACTACTTATGGGATAATGGTCTCTATACAGATTGTGAAGTTTTGGGGAAAAGCGCTACCTTTTTAGTGGATAATGGTTCATCCGCAACACTCCTTTCCGATCGGGTATTCCTTAAAATTCCTGCAGATCAGAAGCCGACACTTAAACCACTTGGAAGCCCAATATTTGGGGCAAATGGGCACAAAATAGATGTAAATGGCCAGACAGTAATAAATATCAAACTTGGCGGTTATAACTTTCAACAGTTTGTGATTGTATGTGACATACTGCCTGATGGTATTATTGGTCAAGACTTTCTACTGGAACATGCGACAGGTATCGATTACAGGAAATCACAGATAAATACAAGGCATACTGTAATACCATGCTGGATTGGAGGAGAAGCACAGGTCAAATGTCGAATTCTTACCAAGTCTAACCTTCATATTCCACCACAATCTGGAATAATTGCCAATGTGTTCATACCAAATGCAGAAAAAATAGCAAGCCTTGCATTAATATCCACATCAATGTCTGTAGCTGAAAGTAAAGGAGCTTACCTGGTAGAAGGTATAATTGAACCTCATAAGGAAAATATAAAGGTCCATCTTATCAATACAAGTGACAGAGAGGTGCTATTACCAGCAAATATTCCTGTTGGAGAGTGCGAGTCGTATTATGAGAGAAAAACTCAAGAAACACACAAGTGTTACCACCTGCAGCAGTCTCATAGCAGTCGCAATAATACTGTACCAGAATACCTGGAAGATCTAGTCAAAAGGAGTAGTACAGAACTGACAGGAGAACAGACCAAAGCCTTAATCAAAATGATTTGTAAATACCAACATGTATTCGCAAAGTCTTCTGAAGATCTTGGTCGAACAGACATTGTGCAACATAAAATTAATACTGGGTCAGCTACACCAATTAGGCAGCCTGTAAGAAGACAACCTTTTGGTAAGAGAGAAACCGAAAAGGAGGAAATTTGCAAGATGCTAAAAAGGGGAGTTATTGAACCATCGCATAGTAGTTGGGCATCGCCAGTTGTGCTGGTTACCAAGAAAGATGGGTCCATTCGTTTCTGCGTTGACTATCGTAAGGTCAATGATTGTACAGTCAAAGATGCTTATCCAATTCCAAGAGTCGACGAATGTCTGGATGCCCTTACAGGAAGCAAATGGTTCAGCACTATGGATCTGAATTCAGGATTTTGGCAAGTGGCTTTAGACACAAGCGATAAAGAGAAGACAGCATTTTCCACCAGCTTAGGATTGTACCAATTTACAGTCATGCCATTTGGACTAGTCAATTCCCCCTCGACCTTTGAACGTCTAATGGAACATGTGGTTCGTGGACTTCAGTGGGAAGAGTGCCTCATATATATGGATGATATAATAGTTCCATCGTCCACATTTGACGAGGGAATTCTTCGCCTTGAACATGTACTCCAACGACTAGAAACAGCCAACTTAAAGCTTAAACCGTCAAAGTGTGTGCTGTTCCAAAGGAAAGTGAAGTTTCTAGGGCATGTGGTTACTGAAGAAGGCGTGGCTACTGATAAAGAAAAAATTAAAGCTGTTCAAGAATGGCCAACCCCAAAGACAAGAAAACATGTCAGAAGTTTCTTAGGTCTCTGTTCTTATTACAGGCGGTTTGTACAGAATTTTGCTGCCATTGCCAGACCACTTCACAAACTTTGTGAGAAGAATGTAAAGTTTATCTGGACGTCGGAAGCAGAGGAATCCTTTAAAGAGCTTAAGACAGCTTTAACAACAGTACCGGTGCTTGCTTATCCGCAACTAGGTCAAAAGTTTATCCTTGACACAGATGCGAGCGATTTTTCTGTTGGTGCTGTATTATCACAAGAAGTGGAGGGGATTGAACGTGTTATTGCCTACATGAGCAAAAGCATGAATGTGCATGAACGTTCATACTGCGTGACAAGGAAAGAACTCCTAGCTGTTATTTCAGCTCTGAAGAAATTTCACACATATTTGTATGGCCAAAAAGTACTTCTCAGGACGGATAATTCAGCAGTGAGCTGGATGAAAAATCTCAAGCTACCAACAGGACAGATGGCTAGATGGATACAGGAGCTTGGCACTTATGACTTGGAAATCATCCATCGTAATGGAAGGAAACACTCAAATGCTGATGCGTTGTCTAGAAGGCCTTGCAAGGTTTGTCTGCGATATGCCCAAGAGAATAATGACTTTAGCGAAGACCAAGATGCCATAAATGAAAGCCATTGTGAAACAGAAAACCAAAAACCTGATACAGGTGCCCAAAGAGTGTGTGCTGTTACAAGATCGCAGGATTTCCTCAAATGTATGCCACTTCTACTCGATGGCTGGTCAATTGAAGAAATACGACAAACCCAATTAGAAGATTCTGAAATAGGCCAGGTATTCAGTTACATAGAGGAAGGAAAGCCCAGACCCAAATGGCGAGATATATCAGACACCTCACCACAGAGCAAAACCTTGTGGAGTCAATGGGACCAACTGGAGGTAAAAACACGTATGCTGTATAGAAGGTGGGAAAATGGAAAGGACCAAACATATCAGTTAGTGGTACCAACTAAATACCGTAATGAAGTTCTACGACTCCATCACGACGTGCCATCAGCCGCTCATCTTGGGTGGAAGAGTTGCTTAGAGAAACTACGTCAAAGCTTTTACTGGCCTACAATGCGTAGAGACTTTGAAGATTACTGTTTGTCATGTGACATCTGTGCAGCACAAAAACCTTGTCTGGCAAAGAATAAAGCACCACTAGGACAGCTCTATACAGGGGCACCAATGGAAAGAATTGGCATAGACATTCTTGGACCATTACCAAAATCAGAGACTGGAAACAAGTACATATTAGTTATTTGTGATCTATTTACCAAGTGGACAGAAGCATTTGCAATTCCAGACCAGGAATCCATCACTATCACAAAAGTTGTGGTGAATGAATTCATTTCAAGATTTGGAGCTCCACTCCAAATTCATTCAGACCAAGGACGAAATTTTGAGGCAAAATTATTTCAAGACATGTGCAATCTATTCAATATTCAGAAGACACGCTCTACGAGCTTCAGACCTCAGTCAAATGGAACGGTAGAAAGATTCAACCGTACCCTTAGAAGTATGCTTACAGCATATTGCCAAGAACGCCAGAAGACCTGGGATAAATTTCTGCCTCAACTACTTATGGCATACAGAGCTACAGTTCATTCAACAACAGGAGTCTCCCCAAACATGATGACCCTAGGTCGCAATATAGTGATGCCAGTCCAGGCAATTATTGGATATCCAGTTGAAAATACTACAGACATAACTCAACCAGCAGCATATGTAAGGGATTTACATGAAGTTATTCAGAAAGTTCATGATCAGGCTAGGAAGTCTCTTAAAAAGCAAGCAAGTTACCAAAAAAAATATTATGACACGAAAGCAAAGGCAAGAATTCTTGAAATAAACAGTCCAGTATGGCTCCATGATCCAACCAGACGAAAAGGAGTATGCAGTAAACTGACGAATAAATGGAAGGGACCATACCTAGTTGTTAAACGGTTGAGTGACCTTGTCTACTTAATACGTATGTCACCCAAGAAACCTCCAAAAGCCGTTCATATCGACAGATTACTACCCTACAAGGGGAATCATCAACCATTATGGATGAGATCCAGTACCTGAAGAAATATAACAGATGTACCATAATTTCCTGCAACTGTTATTTTAACTGTTGTGTTTTTACAGTTTTGTTGTTCCTGTTTCTTAATCGTAAAACATAAAAGTCACATATCGCTGAACCGGACAGGGAATTGCGGGACGCGACTATTTGTGGGCGTTATCGGAGCCATGGCTGAGGGTTTTAGTGGTCTGATCAACCACGGAGTTGCTTTAAGTAGCCGGCCCACTGAAGAATAGGGAGAACGGGTTGCCGCAAAAATATTGAGTGTGTGACAATATATGTACCGGGCGAATGTTGACATGGCGTGATATGAGAGAAAGAGAAACACAGCTGTGCCCCTTGATTACACTATTATAACCATATGGTCCAAAGTAAAAACAATATGCCACTGTAACAAATGTTGATTTTATGGGTTAGTGATGGTTCCCTTACTTTCTATACTTCCAGTATGAACAGACAATGCTGGGTATGCGATACCTCTTTTGTGAAAACAGAGAAATTCAAGTTACATCTCGCCAGCCATAATCGCCTGAGAGTGCTTTGTGCATGGTGCACAGAAAAAGAAACCTTTTTCAGACGTCCGGTAGATCTGCACGTACACCTTCGGAAGGTCCACCCAGATATCCATAAAATCCATGATGAATTTGGATACGTCCGAGAAAGAAATTGTTTCTTTTTAGCTGAATTTCCGGAAGACTATCGAAGACTGTATGGACCTGTGGCCAGTGAGACCAGAGGAGCTGTTTTCTTAAAGGAAGCTGTACAAGACTGGAGCTCGAGGATCAAGCATGGCAGTCGGAGTTTGATTGCATGGAAGAAGGGATGGCTGGATAATGGAATGATAATGAGTCCGGAGCCCGAACCACAACTTAACTATCTGGCATACTCTCCAACCAGTCCAGAGCTGGACATTTTAACTAACATCGATATGAGTTCCAACAGTATCCAGGCCTTATTCTATGTTGCCCTGGCAGATGGTCAAAAGTTCCGTCGGGTAACAATAGACCCAAAGCTTTTGAACAACCAGAAAACGCGGGAGTCCCTGATAAGAAGAATGCTTTCCGTCATCCCATCTCAGACAGTTCCTCCTGTTCCAACCTGCTGGCAGGAGGTAGCAATTGACATAGAAGTTTCTCAGAGATTAGCAAACATACTAAACATTGACAGGTCATCAATACTAGGCATGGAAGGTTGTAAACCACCACCGAGGCCAGCCGTTAGTCAACCAATCCTAGACATGCCCCTGCTTATACCAGATACAGCAACAGACCAAACCTTACCAGTTCCATCTGTATCCTCAGCACAGCAGCCTCAAGAATCCCCCTCAACATTGTCCACCAGTACCAAAACAATAACTGACTGTCTGCCACAAGTAACAACCGAAAACTGTCCAAGTACTCTAAGTCCAACTCCTGAAAATTTAAATCCAACCGAGCCTACATCAGCCTACAAGAGGAAATTACCAGGGAACATAAAACAGCCAGCCAAACGACAAAATACCGAAACTCCCAAAACTATCTCGTTTGGACCTTCCACCACATACAGGTACCAACAGTCTATGTCTCCGAAGCATGGGTTACCTGTAAAAATCAGCAGAATCAATAAATCCCCTGATACTGCTACGAAAGCCATGGAACTTTTGACTTCCGGTTGTATGCCACTCCTCCCAGCTGCCCGTAGGGATTGGACCAAATCTGGGAAAGGCCTTCAGCTGCCCTTACAAGGACCAATGGGAACCTGGCCACCCTGCGAATGGGAAAAGCAGTCACCTGACGGGAAATTACTAATCTGGGAGTCTACTGCAACTCAGCTAGCATTGACAATTGGGATGGAGTTGGACAGGGAAACAATACTAGATAATTTTGAATTTCTTGCTCTTCCTGGCACAAAAGATAGGAAATTAGCATCCTCCACCTCACTGATGAGATTCCAAAATTTTAGGACCTTAAAGAAAATAGCAGTTGGAAAATTACGTGGTGAGCAAGCTGACTGTATCATAAGAATGTTCACGGCCGCAAAGAGGGAATCAAAAACACCACAACTTATTTTAGACCTCTTATCACAGATAGCACAACTACCAATTAGAATTTAACTTATATAATCACCAAGGAAGATGGAAATTGGAATACTACAATGGTTCTCAACATCAGCAGCAGGCAGATTTCAACCATACATATAATATATTACCAACCATAGCAACTTTATGGTCCTTGACCAATATTGAAATTGTATTAAATTCCAGAGCTACGTAAAAATCTAATATTAATAACTGTATCCTTCATACTGGGTACCATGTGAAACATTGGACTTTATTATCATACTTTCCATGTTCCGGCGACATATTCTTCAACAACCAAAAACAAACATGGATCACCTCTGAATGTCGCGAAATACAGGAGTATTTAATTCTTGAAGGTGGGGAGAGTGTAAGGGTATCCTTGACAGGATTGACATTCAAAAGAGTTCTACAGATTTACCCCACCCACTACCTTAAAGATTCTTAATAATATGACTGTCACCATAATAATGTGACAATCCTGATGGGTGCATACAGATAAATATATACCAGAGCTGATGAAACCTGAATTTTCAAAGAAGTTTTCATAATATTAGTGCTTTTAAAGTCAGAAAGTGTTTGTTTCGCGGTCACCATAATAATGTGACTCAAGTGTTTAGCAAAGTGAAAACAAGTGATAATACTGTGATGAAACACATACCTCACAACTTTATGTCAACCAGAAACTTCTTTAACAACAAGTATATACCAATTTCATCAAGTTCCATGGAGTTTTGACCAAGTGACAGTGTTGTAAACATAGTGAACAAATTGCAGAACGCTGGATGTTAATACAATGTTTATCTCCACCTCGAAGATTTTCAAGTTGAATAACTCTTACTGCACAGTACTTGATGACTTATTGTTAGTCTGGCTACAAGCCCAAAAATCACATAATATCAGTCATTTCATCTTTCCTCTGTGATAATTGTGGGAGAATGAAACTTTGTACTTGTGTTACAATCAGTATACGAGCGTTGCTCCTAGTTGAATAATGGCGGTCTTAAACATTACGGAACTACTTTCGTAATATTGTACTTTAATCATAATAACCGTCTCTCTGATGGTGTTTTAACCAACTTATAGATGATCCTTGTTAAAAATAAATGTAAAGCTGTGATAGAGCTGAAGGCAAATATCAGTGTAAATGTAATTTCCATATTTGTGTTCTTCTATTTCTAAGCGTAGTGAAATTTGTAAGTAGTGGTATTCATACGCACTGTTTTAACTAAAAACGCTTACAGCGTTTCACTATATGGGTTTAATTTGCTAGGCTCTATATCTTATGGAAAAGCATTTTAAAATTGCTTTTTATTCATACTTAAAGCTGTAGGATCATTTAAGTATGCATGATTTATGTTTTATTAATAGTTGGAATTTGTTTACATGAGTTAACTAAAGCTCGATTGTGATTGGTTCCTCCAGTCACGTGGTTCTCTGTCTGAGAGTATATATATCAGTCGATCTCCCTCATTCGGGATCTTCTTCTGCTTTGTAAAATAAGCGCCAATTTCAAATCAAAGAACTTATACCTTTTCCAGGTAACATCAAAGGAAAGGTAAACATGGTTTTATACGACTTACAAAACCAACACATTTCCCTTTACGTTATAAATTCAATAAAGGAATATTGGAAACATAATATTTTCATAATCAGATTAAACTAACCATGGTTTAACTGATAGATCTAACTTACTACAGTTAAGTCTTATTTCTAGGCCTACCAGAAAACTACCGGAGTGAATGGATTATGGATCTCATTTAATATTATGATGCTGAAGAAGAACCTGTCACATATGCTCAGTCCTTCATTACTATATAAGAACTGCCACTATATATTTATATATCAGCTGTAGAGAGAATGTATATGTAAACTGAGTGAGAATGTTGTAATGAACCAGAATAGATCTCTTTGAGCTAAACGGGCTTAAATAAAAAGAAAATATAATGGATATCACTGATTTGACTTATCTCTTGTCATCCTGACTTAAGGTAGCCATACGCGAGATGTACCTTACAATATACACGTACTTTTAAAATGAAGGAACGATAATATGAAACAGCCTAGTTTCAAATGTAAGCAAGATGAGATAGATTTGAAATATAAAAGTATTTGATTCATGTGATTATCATTTGAATAAGAATGAGCTGTACACATTGCAATACCTTGTTTCTCGTTGTTCGTCAAAGGAACCGTCGCCTCTCTGGCACAGCAAAAACGAGCCACTAAATGCAAGTAGTATAATTGCGAACAACGTTGCAAACTGTAGAAGGTCCTGCACAATTACTTTTCCAATAATCTGAGCATAAACACAGATATGTCTGCAAAGAAGAAGCAATGTATCTCAAAACTGCTTGTCTATGTTATCGTTCTTTAATTATGAATAAAATTATGACATTTGTAACCTTTCTCCGTCTGTTTGCGATTAAATAGAATATAGACAAACACCGATCCACCAGGGCATGGTATTGTATCTGAATTATTCATCATGTGATTTTTGATTCGATAAATCACACATATACTCGTGAGGTATTACTGCAAGAATGAATTGTCATGCATAACGTTTTCACATATTAATATTCCACAGGTTAAGTCCACTACATACCCACACAGTATAATATTTCTAAGTTCTTGGAAACTACAATAACTATTTCACTCAGACAAACAAAAAATAGTTGTACCTCTTATGTATCTCTCAA
>JAUMTR010287294.1:0-11224 GCA_032270685.1 Microctenopoma stevenorrisi | reverse complement strand
TGAACATAGTTAAAAGAAAGCAGGTGTTGTGCTAGCAGGACAGATTACAAATGAATGACCTGTTGATGTGGTTTCACCAGGTGTCTTTAGGGACTGAAGAGAAAAGCGAAAAGGTGAACAGGAGACACTGTGTTTCCTCCTGCTCTAACATGTCTGTGAGGATATGTTGTTTAATATATGTTTACATGAAACACAGCAGGGGAGCTGATGTAAAACAGCTTACAGGTGGATCTAGTGTTTGTGAAAGGATCCGTTCAGGTGAGGAGTTCTCTACCTGTGTGCTGATGTCTGCTGAGCGCTCCCAGTAAACTATGTTGTAGTACAGTGTACTAATAAGGCCTCTCATGCTGTCGTTGGTATTAGTCACAGGGTCAGAGATAAGAACGTCCAGGTCACCTCCAGCAAGACCAAGGGACACACTGGTTGGTGGACCAAGAGCAGCTACAAGGAGCAACAGACAAACATGATTAGTTTAGGGGGTGTCTGTATTGGTTTATACGTGTTTCCTCCAGAAATGCTGGTTAACATTAGACCCGAACAATTTTGATAATTCCCTCTCACTCCCCTTTCACCCGTCTCTCTCTCACCATCTTTATAAGGGCAGAATTCCTTCTCCACCCAGGTCGAGCGAAGCCCATTCACATTGGCTCGAACATGAAGCACGTAGCTACTCCAGTAATACAGATCAACTGCTGTGAGGTCACATGACCTGTGTTGTGTCTCATTGCACACTGTAGACCAGTTGGGACCTCTCTTCTTATACTGCAGCTGGTGCTTCCTGGGAAAAAGCGAAAAATGGAAAAAGACTTTAATCCTGGTATCTGAAATGCTGTTCTATATTTGTATTTGCACCAACATCCCATTTGTTGATCAGATCTGAACACAGTTTTAAATATAATAATAATAATAGATATAGCACTAAGGTATAAATAAAGTGAGCTGAAATAATAGCTCACAATATTACAAAATATTCAGAAATTCCTTTGTGAACCTGGTCCCCAAGGACCCCTGTCCTGCTTGCTTTCCAACTATCCCTGCTAAACCCACTGTTGATTATCTGGATCAGGTTTAGCCAATCAGAAGCTGTACGTGCCAAGATACTTAGAAAACAAGCATGGGTCCTTGAGAACCAGTGTTGGGAACAACTGCTTTCAATCACAAAACTTCTGCTGAAAAAAACTCAGATACAGATAACTCACGTGAGCCACGTGTGATTAATACTCATTTCACTCCCTCATGTATGATGGGATGTGAATTATGTGTGAGTGGGACTTACCCGACATACTGGGTGGTGAAGGTGACAGCATGACTTTCTGTGGGACTCTGGTGCCAGTCCCAGCTCAGTATGTAGTTTGTGTTCAAGGTAATGAGGGTCACATTCTGTGGTGGAGCCAGCTCTGCTCCAACTAAAACCCATGAAAGTAAACCCACATTAGTGAAGCTGTTAAAACAATGTCAACAAACAGATTAAAACAGATTATGTGTTTTAAATTATGAGGTTACAGTTGTGAGGTTTAAAAGCCGAGCAGACACTGTGCAGATACTGTTAGGAAATCAAATCATTTTTTCTGTTTTTCAGAGGACTGTTAAAATCATTGAATTTATAATCATTTACTTATTAATTGCAACCGGAATTATGACGTCCTATGATTTTGTGAATGGATTCAATATCGACAGAGGAACAGATCTACATAAAAAAAGAAATGAGAAGTTTGGCTGTTCAGACACACTAAAAAGTCATTGTAAATGGAACATAAAAGTAAATGTTTACATGACACCGCATGGACCGCATTGTACACCCTATATTTGTCGAGTTTACTAATTTCATTATTATTATCACTACTGAATTCATATCTAGATATTTAAGGGGAATATGCCCGCTTGGTGTCTCGATGGAAAAAGAACGTTTCACACTGTGCTAATGTTCTTGACTTAGGCCATTGTCCATTTTCACTTTCACTTACAGACAAACAACGCCTGTTAGCTTCTGTTGGAGAAAAGACAGCACTTAACACACATGCACACAGAGGTACTGCTACCAGTACACATGCTCAGTACTTAAGTGAAACTACTACTTTTCAACGAAATACTCCAGTACAAGTATAAGTAACGTTACAACCTTCTCTACTCAGGTTTTTTTAACTTCCGTGCTATTACATGCACGACTAACTATTACAACTGATTACTATTACTACGAGAATAACACTAAGTACTGGATTTTGGCTGTTGACAGAACAAATGTGTTAATCTTGTCCAAATCTTCTTCTGTTCAGCATTAAAAAGCTAAAATAAGCAAACTACCGCTAGCTACATCGAAACCAGTGAAGTAGTGATGGATGTCTTCCATTACCGTGGAGGACGAGATGAACGCACAGGAAAACGAGAAGCATGGTAACAGTGTTATTTCATTGAGTGCGACGACTCCGCAGACACGTCTGTCTCATGTGGAAGCATCATGTGTCTGAGGACACCAGTGGTGGCCTCGGTGTTTTACAACTTCAGAGTGGTAAACGAGACAGACAGTCCTTGTGCTCGGCAGGTACTTCAGCTACAGCGTCCGGGAACGCCCCTTAAAACGTCAGCGTGTCATTAGTAATAACTAGAAAGTTCCTGGGGAAACTTTGAAGGTGCCTGCCACCGCCACTGAAACTTAGACCCATTTCCCCGACCAGAGAGCAGGATTCACAGAGTATTTACAAACACACACAGTAAACATGAGCAGCTACTGCTGTGTCAGCCAATCAGAGAGCAGGTGCTAACAGG
Organism: Microctenopoma stevenorrisi; assembly: GCA_032270685.1. Taxonomy (NCBI): domain Eukaryota; kingdom Metazoa; phylum Chordata; class Actinopteri; order Anabantiformes; family Anabantidae; genus Microctenopoma; species Microctenopoma stevenorrisi. The sequence goes on along the minus strand of JAUMTR010287294.1, from coordinate 8,461 downwards.
GTGCTTCAGTTGCCAGGGTAACGAGCACAAGCACAGAGACAGACCTGCTTTCAACTCTCATTTCTCACAAACTCCTTGGTGGCATTTGGTACTTGCCGTTTAAAAACTATAAATCCTATCACTATGAGAGTTACTCCGACAGAACCAGGACAGGTGTATCTCTCTATGCATGTAATTTTGTCATGAAATAGCAAAGAATGAGCGTTTGGCAGCGATTTAGAGATATAGCTAGTCTAAGGGCTTGTGGTGAGATTTCTTAGAGCAGGTGCTAACAGGGTGCTTCAGTTGCCAGGTTACCATCAGTTATCAAAATCCCACTTATCTCTAATTAGTGGGGGAGCATGGAATGCTCCCACACTATTGATATCCATGCACTGCCTCCCATTCTTTTTATAAGGCAGGCACCACGAATTAATGCGCTTAATTTGATTTACATTACATTTTTACATGTTACAACGAAATTTGTCTTCTGCATTTGACCCATTTGGGAGGCGCAGTGAGCAGCCACCGGTGTCATCATCATCATCTTTCCGGATCAACCTGTAGCTTTATGTTGTTTTACTTTCATGTTCACGAACAGGTTATGTTTTTAATGCCTTTCTCTTTTGATTAAACTACATTGGTTTGATGCTGGTTTAATGCTTTGATGAAATGTTCATCCTGTGCTGCATCATTTTGTTTTGCGATCCCCCAATCTCTGCATCTGAGCCCTCTGCCTTAACCACTGAGCTTTACAGACACATCAACCCTAACCCTAACCTGCCTGCAAATCAATTGAGATGATTATGTTTTTTTATCTCAATTTATTACGCAGCTGCCCCCCAACGTTCATGTTCTTAAAATCATACTTATGTTGTACATACTAATGTTAGGTCTATCTTAGAAGAGATAACAATACAATAAATAGTAATAGTAAGTGTATGTTGACTGCATTTACATATGAAGTATTGTCAAATATTTCACTGAGGAAGTGCAGCACTGCCACTCTGCCAAGACCTCTTTTTGTTTCACTGCATTTTCACATAGTGACTTCATTTTCGCCAACCGAGACTTTGAACTTCTGAGGTGCACACCTGCAACTTCTCTATTATCTCTTTGGCTTCATATTAGTTTATTGGTTGATGATTGCTCAGCTTTAACTGTGGTGTTTTCTAAAACTTTTGATCATAGGCCAGGAACAAATTGACATTGTTAAAAAAAAGAGAGGCAGGATGTGTGACACTGGCCTTCAGATACCAGAGGAGGAACATACTGAATGTGGGAGCAGGACACCCATGTTAGATGTGTTCTCAAGAGGCAGCAAGTGTTATTCCCTGTCTAGGGCTGGCAGAGACAATATGAAAGACATTCCTCTTACTCTGCTCCCAAGTAACCACACACACAGTTACTACAGCAATTACTACAATGTCCTTAACGTTAAAGAAAAATACACACCATGATCACATTCATATCACATTCTGTGTCCAAACTGTAAACCAGAACCAAGCTGAAACTGGTTTCTGTCCCGTCACTGTGCTGTCACCACCTTACCTCTTACTGTACAATCATCTAAATAAGACACCTGTCCACCCGGTTGTAAGTTTCATTCCAGTCATTCCTTGACTTTTGTTTTCACTCTCTGTTACTTACAGGAAATGGAGATAAGCAGTCAGCATGGGGCACTGTGGGCTCTGAAGAGACACACGAGTCTGCTGCTCATTCTTAGCCAGTCAATGAAGTGATAAAAATATTTCAAAAGATATTTGCAAAATAAAATCACCTTTTCCTTAGTAACTTTTATAACAACTCTTATATAGAGAGCATGAGGCATTTTACACGAGCAACAAAACGCTGTGACATCATCCACTCATTTACTCATTAATCCTGTGTTTCAGGGAAACAGGAAGTTTGAGAAAACTGCCACCATGTCACAGTAAGTAAAGGATCAGTTCATCTAAATCATCCCTCTTGTAATAAAGTCCTATGACCATGTCAGTACAGTAACTTAGTTTTCATTTTCCACCATGACGCATCTTCCCACACTTGTAGAAATCAGAATTTGACCAGTGTCAGGCTCATTTCAATTGCTGCTAAGAGTTGCTGGAAGATTTGTCTGTAACAAAGTACAAATAGAGCCTTTAGTTATCAAGCTCCTCTCCTGTGGAACCAGCATCCAGTTAAAGTTTGGGAGGCAGACACCCTCTCTACCTTTAAGATTAGACTTAAAACATTCCTTTTTGATAAAGCTTATAGTTAGAGGGGCATCAGGTAACTGAAACCATCTCTTAGTTATGCTGCTTTATGTTTAGTCTGCTTGAGGACTCTATATCACACTGAGCTCCTCTTCTCCTTTTCTCTCTCTCTTTCCTCAGGTATCCACAACCTTGGAGATGTGGTCGCTGGTCCTACCAACCTGCTGGTGCTTCGTCTGCTGCTCCTTGTTGTTGTTATGATCTATGTTACCTGCTGTTCTTTTCTCTCTCCTCTGTCCACTAACCCCAACCGGTCGAGGCAGATGGCCGCCCACCCTGAGCCTGGTTCTGCTGGAGGTTTCTTCCTTTTAAAGGGAGTTTTTCCTTTTCATTGTTGCTTCAATGCTCGCTCAAGTGGGACTGTTGGGTTTTCTCTGTATATATTGATAGAATGCCTTAAGATAACTTTTGTTGTGAACTGGCGCTATATAAATAAAATTGAATTTAATCTGCATAACAATAAAAATTAATTGAGTTTTTCCTTATAATGTTGCCTAAGGGAGTCATATATAATGTATTTAGAATGGATCCAAGCACAGAACCCTGTGGAACTCCATATTTAACCTGCATGTGTATGGAAGATTCATCTTTAACATAAACAAACTGGGATCTATCTGATAAATAGGAGTTAAACCAGCTTAGTGCTGTTCCTTTAATCCCAATGACATCTTCCAGTCTGTGTAATAAAATGTTGTGATGAATAATGTCGGAAGCCGCACTAAGATCAGACAAGACAAGTACAGAGACGTCTGCTGTCGGAATGCTCGTTCAAGTAGGACTGTTGTTTTTTTTGTATATGTTAATATGTGTAAGGTCTTAAACCTTACACTGTAAAGTTCATTGAGATGACTTATGTTGTGAATTGGCGCTATATAAATAAAGTTAAATTGAATTGAAATAATAAATGGAACAAGAAAAGGAAAATACATGAAAGTTCAAAATTTGCTACAAGATTAAGTTCCCAAAAGGAAAGTGCTTGTTCAGCCTTCCTCCAGTGTGCTGTTGCTTGCTGTTCTCTCTTGCCTCTTTATACAACCAGTGGAGGCAGATGGATGCCCATTTAGCCTTATCCGTTAAAGGGGTTTTTCCTCTTCCAACGTTACCCAGTACTGTTCAAAGGGGATGTGCTGGGTTTTCATTATAATTCTGGAAGAACTCAGCCTTACACTTTCTTTAGATCACTTGGTTTTGATTTGGTGTTAAATAAATAAACCAAACTAAAATTAATTATTTTAATAATCAGCACATTAAATTTTTCCTCCTCCATTACCTTTTCTCTGTCTTGGGGCTTTGGCCCATAGATCTACACTCAGGTTAAATCATAAAAAGGTTTGTGTATGTTTGACAGTGATAAAATCACACCAATGTTTGGTATAAGAAGTGATTTATTTCATATTCACGATTGTCCTTTAACATGGGAGATCTCCACCAGTACACTGCTTCACATTATTTACACTTTCATCACACACAAACACTATTGGAAACACACTGATGTGGCTTCACACATTTTGACAGCGGCTTTGTGATGTAAAATCATGTTGAGGTTGTTCAATCCACAGATGTTCATCAGTGAACATGCTGCCTGGATTCATCACATGACTTTGATTTGTTCCTCTCCTGTTACTACAGATTAAAAGGTTGGTTGAAGCAGTGGAAGCAGGTGAGTTAACAGCACAACTACACAGAGCAGAGACAACCAGATGCTTCTGGACCTCATCACTAAACAAGTTTTTATTCTGGCCTTGTTAAGTGTGAAACCACAGGACCAGGGACCTACAGAAACATGTTCTATCAAAGCTGGACAGGATCAAATGTCACTGTATGACCCAGTCAGAGGTGCAACTAACACAGCTTCATAGCAAATACAAACAAATTCAAATAAAATGCATAATTAAAAAAGACATTAGCAACATTGCACAAGATTCTATAAGAACCAAGTAGATATTTAAATGCTTGTTGTAAAACAAACTCAAATGCCCAAGGAAAATGAGAAAACTCAAACCAGATGTAAACAGCTCTGAACTATATAGATGATGTCTGAAAACTGATGGAAAGTTCTATTTAAGTTGTTGGACATTAACAGATATCAGATATCTGTGTTTAGGACAGACGCTGTCCACGGAAACACTCGCCTAACCACCAGCGACCTGCACTGTGTGAGCCAAACAGTATATTTCCATGGCACCTTCCCTATCACTGACCTTTCATTTTCATTTTCTCTAAATAACTAAAAAATTTGTGGATTTTATTGTCAGACAGATAACCAGATGTCCACTCTGACACTCTCAGCAGTAAAGCTAGTGGGCAAAGCTGTTGTTGAGACAGCTGGACTGTTGATAAAAGTGGATAAAAGCACCTCATTGGTTTTTACGCCACGAAGAAGGATTCAAAAAGGAGGAGAGTGGGCTACATTATTTTATATAAAACATCAACAACTTTTGTTTCTGGCACAAAGATGTGTCTAAATGCATGTTCGGTGTTAACATTATCAACTGCAGAATATACAGAAACTGTTCCAAAAAGACTGCACCATGACCTGTGTGTCAGCCACTGACCTGTTTACCAATAGTAATTCCACTTACCTCTGTCATTTATCATAACACACCACCATTACAGTCCTCCACTGGCTGAACTTAGCACACTTACACACTCACACACGCGACTGAAGAAAAATCTCTTTTCTCTCCAATTTTGGTTCAACAAGGCTGGGCCGGTGTGTCAGATGTTTAGGTGTCACTCATAAACCAAACATTGAGTGGATCTTCTTCGTTATTTTGAATTAATGTCGCAATGATTTGTAAAGATCTGCTGCTTTCTAGGAGAGCAACACTAGGGTGAGAGCAATCAAAGCTTACTACTTACAGTAAGTCTTCTCATTGAAGCAGAGTAACAGTAAAATAGATAATAACCATTAGTAAATGTACACTGAGCCAAGTCAGAGTGATCCAACACTTGCTGCAGGAACACAGGTTGGACAGCTGCTGGAGAGCAGGTAATAGGAATGTGCAACATAATTAACCCAGCACTAACAGCACTACTGGCTCCCATATATGGAACATCAAAAGCATTTTTACAGACATGTATGTCAACATTTAAGTGTTCTGTCTTCGGAATGACAACACCCTTCTACCTCAAATGTTGGAGGCTGTTCCTGGTGTGACCTACTTTTTTAGCAGCTCTTTTATCCATTCGACAGACACAGCATTGTCCTCCTTTCACAGTGACAGCTGGAGAAAAGGCATGTCCCGCAAACCTTCCTTAATGTCATCCTCGATTAATGTTCCTCTCATATAGACAGGCATGTGTCTTTTCCCCTCAGACACACATGTCTACAATGCCCTCATCTACAGCAACAAATTGCCTTTTGAGGCCCAAAGCAATCTCCTGCATCTTTACCTGCTCCAGGTAAAATGGGCCCTGCCCAAAGTCCTTGGCGCCTGTGCAGAACTGACTGCTATTGGGCTGCTGCAGGTTGGAGCTACCCCCTGTGGAGAACACTCCTGAATCTCCGCTGCTGCTGCTGTCCTGACGACTGTGTCTATTAGAAACAACAAGAGAAACATACTGTTACTGGTTCTGCAGTGTTGTTTTATTCTGACATGAAAATAGAACCAGTCTTTTTCTGTTTTAAAAGTGTTTTACAAGTTACACAATTAATGAAGGACCTGATATCTGCCTCCAGGTCTGATGGGGGTGGCAGCAGGGTCTCAGGAGGACAGCTGTGGATTTCCAGGACAGCTGACTCTGCACAGACCATCACCATATCACACTGCAGCTCTGATTCTGGATCCGGGGTGAGCAGACCAGGAACATCAGATCCAGGAGAGTCAAGATACTGCAGCAAAACCAAGGAGAAGGGTGGAGGAGCTTACTATTAAACACCAGCATGGATGGCCAGTTGTACTGTATAACTGGATCTTCAGTTTATTAAAAGTACTGTAAGCATTGTAAGCACTGACTGAATGAGCTCTTTAAGGCTGCTGTGCTGTGGCTGCATACCTTCCTGAGGTGTGGAGGCAGCTGGTTGGAGGGGTAGAATGTTGTCTTGATGGTCTTGTAACACCAAAACGACGCGAAGAGTGAGAGCAGTACAGCCAGGAAGCAAATCACCAGAGAACCCAGGAAGTACAAAAAGATCTGCCACCATGAAACATTTCCTGTACAGAGTGTAAACACGTACAGAGACATTGGTACACACATCGTTTTTTAACTTCATTGCCAATAGGAAAACAACTATGCAGTTTATTAAGATTCCAAATAAAAAAAAACAAAAAAAATGAACAACATAATGTCGAAAATGAATGGATCAATTGATAGAGGGAGGGGGAGATCAGTCATTGATCAGAACGTGCTCCGCTGTCCAGCCCGGACACTGTGTAAGGGATGGGAGGGATTGTCCAGGATTGAGAGAAGTTTGGTTATCATCCTCCTCTCACCTACAATGTGTAGAGGGTCCAGCTCCATAGCTAGAACAGAACCAGCCGTCCTGATTAATTTGTCCAGCCTGTTAGTGTCAGCTACCTTCAAGCTGCTGCCCCAGCAAACCACAGCAAAGAAGATCACACTGGACACCACAGATTCATAGAACATCCGCAGCATGGTGCTGCAGACATCAAAAGACCTGAGTCTCCTCAGAAAATAGAGACGACTTTGTGCCTTTTTGTACACAGCAGACGTGTGTATGGACCAGTCCAGTTTATTGTCCAGTTATATATATAAATATTTATACTCTGTCACAATCTTAACCTCTTCCCCCCATAAGAAGAAAAAAGAAAGAAATCATTAAGTTCATTTGCCCGATCCACCGTCCCCTCAGTCTCCTGGCTGCTGGTCTTATAGCCAGTGATGGTCCTCGTGCCCCTCCACACTTCCCTGGTGTTCTGCTGCTGTAGGCCCCACTCTAAATTCCCTACTGTAGGCCTCCTGTAAGACGTTTGTAACATAGACTCCTGCCTCATACCTGTTTACAAACCAAGCTCTTTTGTGGAGAGGCTTAGAGGAAAGGTTATATGTAGACTTAGTAAAAGCAGAGTAAAGCATTCTGTCGGAAACCTTACCTTCAGTCTGCATACATTGAGGTGAGGTGAAGTTGCTGTTCTTGTTGTAGAAGTCATAGCGTGACTGGACTTTCACACAGTACCAGGTCCAGGCCTTCAAGTTTGACAAAGTCACCATGTTGGCACTGCTGTTCAACTTCTGGGTGTGAAAACACGAGAGTGTTCAACAAACTCAAACCTTTATATATGTCATATATTTAGGACCTTACATTCTACTAAGTCAAGTTTGGATCAGTGAGGGACAAGGAAATATCCCAAACTATTCACAGGTACTGTACAAACCAATGGGGCTCAATCATCAGCAGAATAATTTGTTTTGTAGAGAATGCAGAACAAACAATGGTACATAAAAGGCCACGTTGATTTTAATTGATTTATCACCAATCCAGCTTTTTGTGCCACATTTGTCTAAACTGCTAATAGTTTGTCAAACAAAATAATAAAATATCTATGAAATTTGTCCCATTGTAGTAATTGTAATTGAAAAAAAAATCAAGATATCATCCAGCTTTAGTTTGCATTACTTTGAAGCTTTAAGGAGCATCAGTGAAGTCTAGGAGGAGGAGGGCGGGACAGTTTTACAGCCCATTAAAACAACACACTGATGTGCAAAAACATTTAGATTAGATTAGACAGAACTTTATTAATCCCATTTAAAACACAAACTGGATCAAACACTGCTTTCTGCAGCTGTCTAACATGGTTATTAATGTTTTTTCAGTTGTGTGATTATTGTGTTCAAAAATCATTTGACACAATCGTAAGATGTGCGTCAGCTTTGGGTTATTTTACAACATGCTGCAGTAACCTCGTTTCATTGTCAAACCAGTTTGAACATTTCAACACAGGCATGCAGGATAAAAGCAGCTGGCAGGAAATAATGTTTTTTTTATCATGAGATTCAGCTACCTGGTAACATAGACAGGAAACAACTCTGCAAAGCGTGTAGGGGCACATCAAAACAAATAACACACGAACACTTTCTTGAACATAGTTAAAAGAAAGCAGGTGTTGTGCTAGCAGGACAGATTACAAATGAATGACCTGTTGATGTGGTTTCACCAGGTGTCTTTAGGGACTGAAGAGAAAAGCGAAAAGGTGAACAGGAGACACTGTGTTTCCTCCTGCTCTAACATGTCTGTGAGGATATGTTGTTTAATATATGTTTACATG
>JAUMTR010287233.1:0-11231 GCA_032270685.1 Microctenopoma stevenorrisi | reverse complement strand
CTTCGCTCCACAAAAAAGTGGAATTCGCTTCCAACCTTCATTTGATCAAACAGCTGAAAACAGCAGATGTAAAAAAAACTCTCTTTATTGCTGAATCTGCTATGAGGGTCCTGCACATACAAAGCTGGACCCCCTCCCACTCGGTGCCCGCTGGCAGGAGGTAACGAATATTTGCAATGAGAGTAAGGCAGCCTCTGCTCCGTGAAAATGACAAGAAACTATACTTCTGGAAGCTAAAAAAGAAAGAAGAGAAAAGGAAACAAGACAGTGGTGATTATAATAGTTTGTATATAATTTGTATAATGTTTTTTTATCTTAAAGTATGTGGTTACTTTAACGTAGCCAAATATGCTACCTGCTATAAGGCTAACTTGTTTGCTTAACATTAGCACGCATGCTGCACATTAAATATAGACTTTTTTGATTTGCTGCTGGAGGTCAGAGCTGCTATTTATGCCTTTGCTGATAATGCAACCTCCCCATGGGGACACGTGGGACATAGGACAAGGAGGGGGGACTATCATACGGGCTACGTATGATGAAACCTAGTTCGAGGGCCCACTTGGAATTTTTTGCCTAGGGCCCCAAGAGACCCTTGGAGCGCCCCTGCAAACAAGCCTAACTTTCTGTTTCCTCCTGACCATCACCCACTTTGTGGGTTTAAACAGGTTTCACATTTGAACTGTATTTTCACTCAGTTTTGTCCATTAAGATTGTTATGTTAATGGGGTATGACATGGAGATCGAGGCGATGACATCACATGTAACCATTTAATTTTATCACTTTTCTGACACACACAACAAAACCTGCAGAGTTGAAACCTCGTATCAGTCCACTTGATGACAGAGCTGCTGCACCGCTGGTCTTAGATTAAACATACTTTGTTCACATTCTCTAATGTTTAACCCTGAACGACAGAGATGACAACCTCTGTTCCTACATTAACATTTCAGGAAGCAGTTTGTACTTGACTGTGAATGTTAGAATATTATTTTGAAGTGGTTCTCTCCTTTAATACACTACCACTCAAAGGTTTGGACACACATACAAATGACAAGGTTTTAGAGAAAAAGCTGATTTTCTAACACTAAATTGATCCATAATACAGTGTAGACATTGGTAATATTGAAATATCTAGTGTGTGTATAATATATATATATATATATATATATATAGTTTTTAAGCATTATTTACATCACATGTGTCAAGGCCCGCAGGCTGAATGTGGCCTGCCACATTCATTTATGTGGCCCGCAAGAGCTTTGGTTTGGTCTGAATCAGTTGGTGAGTTGTAACATTGTATAATTTTCTATCAGGAGTTGTGGGATTGACCCAAGAGTACTCAGACATAGACTGGGAATCAGTAAGACCACTTAATAAACTTCAATAAACTCATAGGAAACAACAAACTAAACATTGCTCCTAAGGAAAAAAAACACTACCAAATATCTGTGAAGGTTCACAGTCATCAAGGTCATGGTTATCTGAAGAAGGTTTTATCCAAAGCTACTGGACTTGTTTGGTTTCTTGATGACGTTTCACCTTCCATTCCAGAGGACTTTCTCAAGACACTGCCAAAATAAACAAAGCACAACACAGAACAGGTTGAATATGTATAAATATGAACTAAAAGAGATTAATTAATAATTAACAGGTGAAGCCAAGTATACGGCAAGAACACAAAGTCACTCCGAACAGGAGGAAAAGGCAGAGAAAGGAAACCAGGCTAATAATTAACTGAAGCTTCTGACTAAAATACGAACAGAACAATAGACTAGTGTAGAAGCTTGCTTTGATTACGTATGTAGTGACGTACGAGGCCTCGTGGGCAGTCCGTACTACCTGACTGATTCAGGAACTGTCTCGCCGGTTCGCGGCAGATTCGAACAAAAAATGGGTAGCAAAATACAGCTGATTCACCATCACATTGTGTTGTGGAATTGGATTATGCACGTGTTACATACGTGTTGCTTAAGCATTCTTTCTTTGATGGAACCCAACACTGTGGCTTCAGTTCATCACAAGGCTTCATCTCACCATCTGTAAGAGAATGGAGAGACTGGTGGACCCAACAAGGCACTCAAAACGCAGGGGTAAAAATAAAGAGATAAACAGAAAATGACCAGAGGTATTTACACAAACACTAACTGAACTAAAAACCACTCCAAAAGGAGGGAGAGAATAAACACAGTAAATGCAGACCCAACTAAAAACTCTAAGCCCAGAATGACTAAACAAAACTAATAAACAGAACTAACAGGATGAGGGGGACAACTAGTGATAAACGAAAAATCACTCCTAAGGAGGAAAAAGCCAGAACTAGAAACTAGGTTATAAATTAAATACGTGACAAACTACACAATTGAACACCAGGGAAAAGGACCAAGATTAACAGACACCAGGGCAGCAAAACAAAGACAAAGAAAAGGAAAAAGCCAGAGGGGACGACAGACAAGACTGACCCAGACAGTAGGAGTGCAGGATGCAGGAGGGAGATGCCAGGAGGACACGGAAGGTTCAGGTAAGCGACGGGATCGGAGGGAGCGAGGAATGGGCAACAGACATCAAACAAGGAAGCAGAAAGCGAGAGATCGGAGTCAGGCATTAGTGCATTGGTATGTGCAATAATTTGGCGGGGAGTGACGGTCTACAGGAGAATATAAAGAAACACAAAAGTGAAAACAGCTGCGGGAGATGTCGGGAGCGAGGAGAGTGATTGGGAATAGCTGCAGGTAATAATGTGAGAGGGAGCCGGGTGTGTACTGGTGAAAAGGCAGCAGCTGTGGATAACCGAGGGGAGTGGGTGTGAACCGGGACGTAACCGATGAGTGAAAGAACGGGGGTGTAACAGGGAAGACAAAAGACAAAACAAAACACACAAACACAACAGGAAGGCAGGTTGATCAGGACAGGATCGTGACAACCATCACTACAACAGTGGAGATGAAAAGTGGAAAACATGATGAGAACACTGAAAAGTACGCAAAAACACAGCGGGCGGGGCAGACCAAGGCGAACTGTGACACTCCACCTCATACCTGGTTGAGCAGAGTTTCAGTCAAGCTATGAACATATTGGTACTATGACAGACCACATTTAGTCAGTTCAGGAAGCTAATTAACCAACCTAGAAGTAGTCACACACTAAATGGTGTCTTATTAAGGCAGAAGGTTCTGTAACTCTTATGTCTATTGTCTGTAACTCAACTTAGTTTGTTCACCATTGCTACAAGTGAGAGTTATGCTTAGAGGAGTGGTACGTTTGGTCAGTTCAGGAGGCTCAGGCTTAAAATAACAGACAACATGGCACCTTTGGCAGGTTAATGCAGTCACAATTAGGCCATATGCTAATTGAGGTGTAAAGGAAGTGTGAAGGAATGACCGTAATGAAAAGTTTGTGGCCCAATAGTATGAATAAAATTTTGTACGGACCAGCTTTTGTTTGCATTTTAAGACGTTGCTGTTTATTTTGCCAAATGTAAGAAGAGATTATTAAATGAAGTTGGTTGAAGAAAGATTTGGGCATAAAACTTGGTAAAGCCTAAAAAAAACATATTAATAGAGTTAATATGAGACATTGAAAAGGGTGACCACAGCGATAGTGTTTGTTTAGTCCCATGTAGCAAAGACAGACAGAGTTAAATAAGTCTTTGAATTTTCTTGTAATGTTGCTTTCTTGTAAAGTTTTATTTTCTTTTTTACAATGTACATTTTGTCCATTAATACAATGAGGAGAATAATGACAGTATAGGTACATTTGGAGGCATGACTGAACTGTGGGACTGTCAAGTCCTCAAAAAGTAAAATGAGACATTTGTCATTTTAGAGTCAGTTTTTCTCATTAGGGTGTTACATTATATCTGAACAGTTCAGAACACATGACTTTAATTAAAACAGTAACGCTCATGAGAATGGATATGAAAACAGTCAGACTGATATATTATTAAAAAATATAATAAAAAAACGCCTCACATACTGAGATTTATCTTAGAAATATAAATTATCCATTTCAATTGTACCTTCACATCAATGAAATCTAAATGTAGAAAAACTGAAAAAACAGAAATTTTCTCTTAAAATTAAAAATTGTAAATTTTTGACATCACATTTTTCATCTTTCAAAACTTCTTCTATAACCATTAAACATTTTAAAATGTTATGTATTTAGATTAACTACAAATACCTGTGTCAGCAGTATTATCGTTTCTCTATTGAGTTTTTAAAAAAATACTTACTGGCAACTATAATATTTTATACACTTTTAATCATATTTTATTCTAGATTATTTTTAGTGAAGATTTAAGTTATAAATGCTACCAGTCAAAGGTTTGGACACACACAGGATTTACCATGTTTTTCATGAAAAGATACATGCCTTAGCAAGGTTTTATTAACGACTGGTTATGGTTTTAAATTTTATAGAACTTGCAATGGCAAAAATAATCTGATGTGTGCGGATATTAGGCATGTGTAAACATTCCTTTAAAAAGAACAATATATACATATATAAGAAATGTCTGCTGTGTATTTCTAATATGATGGCATTTTTTTACTATTTCTATTAAATTGTTATTTTTTATTTTTGTGTGTCCAAACGTTTTATTGTTATTGTACATGTGAGGGTGATATATGTACCTCTGAAAGCTGTTTTAACTTTTGTTAGATGGGTTTTAACAAAATGAAAATTAATATATTACATTTTATTGAAACAATGAAAGAAAAAAATGTATTGTTCTCCTTTACCTTGATATAAATATATTTTTTAAATGTTTGCTGTTAAATTACCTGTGATTTTTAATAAACACAAAAAAATAAAAAAAGCTATGTCTAATGATATAAGCAAAAGTCAGTAAAAGTAATTTAAAAACAGTAATTACATGAGAACAAGTAGTATAAGTAAGTAATGAGTAAGTATAACAAGTAAGCATTGTTTGTAACTGGGCTCTAGTTGTGTTGCTTATTCACAGATTGTACATTTCATCCAGACTTTTAATAGCTTCTTCTTTAGAGTATGTTTTCCACATATTTGGAATTTCTCCTCTGCCCTGGAATTTAAAATTATACTTACATTCCAGTTTTGTTTGAAACTGTGCCACAAACCATTTCCAGTATATCAGGCTAGACTTTTCAGGAGTAATTCTCCAGCAAGCATACTCTGGTCCAGCAGCTCTGTAGTTTTTAAAGTGAACAAAGGTATCTGAATCAGGATAAGGGTGAAAACGTTTGTCACTTGCAACTCGTGTTGAGCAGAACTCAACAACCATTTCCGCTGAGCCTCTATAATGCCATCCATTAACTGCACTGGATCGATGAAAAGGAACACTGTGATCACCATCATGATTTTCCAGAGTGTTGGTACAAACAGCTTTACAGAACGGACACTGTACCCAGCAGCACCTACACAGCTGATTGATGAGGATTTGATCAGGCTGCAAACTGAAATCCTTCATCTTTTCCAGAGAGAGGTTGTTCATCTCTGTAACGATATGGTCCAGACCTTCCTCTACCTCTTTTTTAAGAAGTTCAAAATCATTTATATCACTGAAGTTTTGAAAACAGATGGTATCAAATGTCATCTTGTCTTTTAGTAAACTGGAGAAATTCTCCAGCCACATGTCTGCGTCTCCTGTCTGGTTTTTCACTTTCTCTGTTGCTGTAAATAAAACTCGTTTCACAAGTTCTCTCATGTCTTCGACATTTTTCTTGAGGATGTTCAGAGCTTTATCTTTGTGGTCTGTGAAGACGTATTTATTTACTTCCTCTTTTATAAAACTCTCCACATGTTTCCTTGGATGTTGGATGTAGTTTATGAAATCACTAAATTTCTCTTTCTCTGCCAGCGACTTCAACATATATTTCTCCAGGTTCAGCCTGTTCCCACTGAATGCTGGGAAACTGCACTTCATCTCTCCTGCCAGATCAATGGCAGTCTTGTTACAGACATACTCAACAGTGGAAACCTTCAGTTCTTCACAGATCAGTTCTCCAAGCACAACAGCTGATGAGGCTCCTTTACAGAAGCTTGTGAAAATGCTGTAATAATGATCTTTCTTGCTTTTTAAATACACGTGTGGATCATTCTTCATTTTGAATTTTTTGTGGGACTCTATAAACCAACTTCTTGCTCTGTCGAATACAAACAATAACAGACCAACAGTAAACTCCTTCTTCAGAGAATATTTCCTCTGTAATTCAAACTCTGTCACTTTTTCCTTACATTTTTGGCCACTTCTCGTAGATATGTTTGACTGTAGCCTGTTGTAGCTACAGGTTTGTTTTTGAATTTGTCCATGGACTGTTTTTCTACATCATCAATAAAGGATCTAATCATTTCATCTTCTTCATATGGTAAAGTGTCTTGTGATGACAATTTCCGCTGAGATTTACTTACATAATTACTATATTCTTTCACATCTGCCATATTTTTGTATGTGCATTGTTTTTTAATGTCATCTATCAGTTTTAGTTCAAAACCAATCTCCTGAAGAATTGTGGACTGATCCTTTTCCAAGTTCAAATCCTCAATGGGATTTATATCTGCCGTTAATTCACTAACCCAGTCGCTCCAAACAGAGTTGAACTGGTTTTCAAATTCCACTTCATTTTCTGTCTTTTCTTTTATTCCATGAGCAAGTTCTATGCTCTTTGTTAGCAGCTTTTTCTCAAACTCTGTCTTCTTATCATTTAGCTTTTTGCAAGCTTTCTTCTGCTGGAGAACTTCATCCAGTTTTTTTTTCACTCCTCTCACCAGTTCATCGTGAAACTCTTTAATTTTTGTTTCAAAGCGGCCTCTCCACTGAACCAACATTTCTTTATCATTGTCATCATCAAAGTACTTTATCATATGGTTTTTGATTTCTTCTAATGTTTTGTTTATTTCAATTGAAAGACAACTGAGCTCCACCTTGTCAAGTTTTCCATTTTCAATTTTGGTGTAAAACTGGTTTTCAATGCTCAACATGTTGCTCCTCAGGGCCCAGGTCCAGTTTCCGTACTGGACTTCCAGTTTTCTGTACACTGCAATTTCCAGTGTGTTTTTGAAGCTGAAAACAAAGTGTTCATTCATCAGGGCATTCCACAGGTCCTGGATCTTACTTTTAAACTGTGAGAGAGTGACCCCAGCAGACTGTGAAGCTTTAGAGAAGATGAAGTTCTTTAGTTCCTGGACACTTTCACTGTAACCTGGATTTGGAGGAGCCATAGGTGGACTTCCCTCCCACAGTTGGGCAAAGTATTTCACATCTTTTTGTACATCAAATGCAATGATGTCACTGAAACACTCAGCATCATAAACCTCCTCTTTGGCTGCTAGTTTGGTCATGTGATCGAGTTTTTCTTGCAGGCGTCTCTTTCCATCCATGTTTCTCTCTGCAACAGCAACATCTGTAACATTCTGGTGAACAAACACACAACTTGGAGAAAGTTTCACTTGCTTCATCCTCATAAAAGCCTGAACAACAATCTGCAGAACGTCCTGCATCTCAGCTGAATTTTCTCCAAAGATGTTGATCAGCGTCATGTTTCCCAGACCAACAACAAATGTTGCCAGTTCATTGTCGTGAAAAGTGGTGTTACCTTCTAACTCCAGAGCTCGCAGTCCTTCAGTGTCCACCACTAGAACATAGTCAAACTGAAAGTCTTTCTTCATCTCCTCTGACACTTTGACCAGCTGCATGAAGGCTCCTCTGGTGCACCTGCCAGTGCTCACCTCAAACTGCAATCCAAACATGGCATTCAGCATTGTTGATTTTCCACTGCTTTGTACTCCCAGAACTGACAACACGAAAACTCTCTGCTTGCCCAGTTTCCTGACAGCTTCATCTAAAAGACTAGAGAT
The DNA here is from genome assembly GCA_032270685.1 of Microctenopoma stevenorrisi. Classification (NCBI taxonomy): domain Eukaryota; kingdom Metazoa; phylum Chordata; class Actinopteri; order Anabantiformes; family Anabantidae; genus Microctenopoma; species Microctenopoma stevenorrisi. The sequence goes on along the minus strand of JAUMTR010287233.1, from coordinate 3,394 downwards.
CCATGTTAACGGTACATGACCTGCATCACCATCCATCAGCTCCATCGGGTGTCCTGATATCATCAGCTCTGCAGCCAGCTCAGGGTATTTAGACCAATCAGGCTGAATCTTCTCTGGTTGTTTCTGTAAAGATTTGTGTGCTTCATAGATCTGTCCCATTTCTCTAAATATGTGCTCTAACCCAAAAGATGTTGACTGTAGTTTCTTTGATATTTGTTCAAGTTCAGTTTGTTTAGTTTTTAACAGATCAGATTTGTCATGTTTCTTCCTCAGAGCCAAGACCTCAGATCACTTTACATCATAACTATTGAGAATGGAAGAGAGATCATCTGTGGAGAGAGCATCTATTAAGATCTGAGTCCATTTCAGGAAATACTCTTTTTCTGTTGATGGCAGTGATGAGAGACTTTCAATGAACAACTTCATCAGGTCACTACGGGAAGCTTTGCATTGATTTTGTCGTATTTCAATCAGTTCTTGTTCCTTTTTACATTTCTCATTTTCAATGTGTTCTTTCAGGTGATACCGTTCTTTATTTATTTTGCACCAGTCATTCCAGAGTTTGCCTTGACAAGGAAAAGTTGTGTCTTTTATATCTGAAACATCCATCCCCTGAAGCAAAGGCCCTAATTTCATAGCAGCGGATTTCACTTTTTGACAGATTTTATCATTTTCATCCACGTTGATTCCAGAGATCTTAGCCATGTTTTCAAGCTGAAAGGTTTTATGTGAACCAGACAAAATCTTTCCAATAATTATTTTTAGTTCATCAGAAACATATGACTGATTTCTGTTTCTCAGGCCTATTTTGTATTTTCCCTTGGTCATCTGAACTGCTCCAAAATCAGCATCTTCAATGAGAATAATCAGAGGTGTTGAAGATTTGTAAAGGGCTGTGATTAGCTTAGAACTCTGATGGCTTTTTTCCAGAGTTGGCACAAGAACAACATTGATGGATGCCTTTTCAATCAGGATGTTATATTGTTGTTCAAACAACAGAGCATCACCGTGAAGATTGCTGAAGGCAATGCAGTCAGTAAAGGCATCATTGGATTTTCCAGCAGGACAGTACCAGGCTATCTCTGCCACACCATCCATCAAAAGGCGAGATTTGGTGCTACCTGGGCAGTTTCTGTGGAAGAAGGTGCTGTGGCGGTCGTTGATCAAAGTGTTCATCAACTGAGATTTAGACACCAGCAGTGAGCCCAGACGGAAAAATGACACCATGGGTGTCTCAGCTTTGAAGATGCGCATACTCTTCATGGTGACTGTTGTCTTTGGTTTGAGTCTTCCATGTTTTAATTATTTGCCTGAATGTCCATAGAGGAAACTCGGTATCATCAGAAACTGGTACCAACAACGGTAAGGCGTACTGACACTGTGATAGTTTTGTAATAATCTTCTGTTTAAGGAAGCTGTCTGAGCAGTGATATACTGACATCTGAACATCCATTGGATGTATATGGGTGTGACTTGGTGTAACGGCGTCTTCGCCTGTGCCAAACAGAGCCTCCATGTCATTGTTTTCTGTGTTAACAAAGTCGAACACTGGATCAGATTGTTTTACAGGAATATATCTGGCTCTGTAGTCTAACATCATCAATCTCTGAAGAAAGGTGTGAGCTAAATCTTTCTCTGATATGACATAGTCCTGTTTTACAAGTGGACATATTTTAAGAAAATCTGTAGTCAACTTTTGTTTAATTTTGTCCTGAAGGTGAAGTCTGTTGAACAGATTTTCAGTTTCTCCCTGGAATTTAGTCTTCCTGTTAATCTCTTCAGATCCTGTCAGTATCAGCTGTAACAAAATATTTAGTTTAACAAATGTCATAAAATTGAATAGTGAGAAAAGTCCTCAAATTATTGGGATGTTCTTACCTCGTCCTTTTTTACACTCATATCTTTATATTCGGCAACTGCAAGACAAGACATGTTACAAAAAAAATTGGATTTATGATAAGTTTGCAAATAAAGAAAAAATTCACATTGTTGTTCATCTGTTGCAGATTGAAATGTTGGTCTTGTGCTTTCTGCTTTAGCTTTGTTCTCCATGGAGCTGCTTTTATCGATCTCTTTTATCGATCTAAGTGCTGTCATTCCTTATGTTTCAGGGGTATCTGAAAAACTCAAGAGGATTTTCAACAAACATAACGTCCCTGTCTACTTCAAACCACGAAACACAGAGACAGGAACTGCTCCACACCAAAGACAAAACACCCAAACACAGAGTAATGTAGTAGAATGTAGAGATTTGTACATAGGAGAAACTAAACAACAGCTCCACAAACGCATGGCTCAACACAGAAGAACCACTTCATCAGGACAGGACTCAGCAGTTCATCTACACCTCAAAGTCAAAGGCCACTTGTTTGAGGACAATGAAGTCTGGATCCTAGAACTTTCACATATATTGTTTCCGACACTTCATCATTTTGATATGACCCTGGGGCTCACCTACTCCAGGGACTTCCTCATCCAGCAGCTGCAGCCCAGCCTCCGGCTTTTCCGCTCCACTACTATGGACTACTTGAACCAGAAAACTTACAAAAACAAGGTAACCAAGAGACTTGGGGGAGTCGACTCATTCAGACTGACATATTCATCCTGCTGCAGCCAGGTTTCAGTGAGACTAAATAAGTCTATCTGATGGTCACTTATCAAGTAATTAACTAACAAGGATTTAAACTGGAGAGATCTGACACAGCGCTAAATCAACCCATATAAAAGTTTTTAATGACATATTTTAGCCACTGATTTTTGGGATTGTGTTCTTGTGCTTTTAGACTTGACAGCTGCTTTTGATACTGTGGATCATGCCCTGTTACTTTCCAACTATGGTCGCTGGAGTCTCTAGCTTCATGTTCCTGACTATGGAGCTGCCAATAATTAGAGTGGGTAACTCAGCTGGTGTGTCGCTAAGCTTGACATGTGAACAGGTTGGTGGTGAACCTTGGGGGGCTTCTTCTGCCTATTCCACTTTCGGACATCAAACCATCACTAGGCTCATGTCTCCACGATGGTTAAATACCTCACACAGGAGTCGTGACCGGTAGATCCAACGTGTCTTAAAGATGTCTCCAAGCACCCTGACACGAGAAGTCATTATCCCCATACATATGGAACATGTAACAGGGTGGAGAGACAGTCTCGAACAGAGAGAACCCCCCATTTTTTCAGATTACTTCTGTAAATAATCACAATCCAGAATTTTTATTTAAAAGTAGGGCAGTTAACCCAACTCTTCCAAAGCCTCAGCCAATCATGTTGCTGATTGTGAAGTTCTTCTCTCACTTCTTAAGTGAAGTTAATTATTGATGACAACATTTTATTACACAGACTGGAAGATGTCATTGGGATTAAAGGAACAGCACTAAGCTGGTTTAACTCCTATTTA
>JAUMTR010287192.1:0-11241 GCA_032270685.1 Microctenopoma stevenorrisi | reverse complement strand
TGAATGTATGTATCGAGTGTGCCAGGTGTATGAGTGTGATTGTTCTGTTCTTGAATGACTGGAGTGAGTGCAGTTATTAAAATGGGTGTACAGGTAGGTGTGACAGTGGATGTAGTGTGGTTTGGTGTGCAAGGTGTGGTGTGCAGGGAGAGCGTTGGCCCTTTTAGGTGAAAGGTGGTCAGCGGTCTGGTTGCGATTGTTGATCCTGGTCAGTGGTTGGCGGTCTGGTTGAGGGCCCGGATCGCCTGTGAGTTCATGCACCAAGTTTTGTTAACATAAATGCACAATCCCCCACCTCTGGTCTTACCGGAGTCATCCGCCGGTCTGTCTGCCGGGAGAATGTGGTGCTCAGCTAGAGCAATAGCATTGTCCGGTATACCACTGTTTAGCTATACTTCAGTAAAAATAATTATATTGCAGTTCCGAAGTTTTTTATGCGTCATCTATTTGGAGTCGAATCTCTGTTCACTCTGTACATTGGCGAGAAAAATGCTGGTCAAAGAGAGGTGGTGTGGTGTTAGCTCTTAGCTTAGCAGCCCTCCGCGCTTCCCCCGTCTTTGTTTACAGTCTCGACGATACTCTGTGGCCCTTTTTCTGGAAGAAGATCCTGCCTTGTAAAAGGCCCACTTGTGATAATATCCACAGGTTTTAAGAGCTGTCGTTGTTTTTTCTGTCTCCCCTAGTAGTGCTTTGCCCCCCCTCCTCTCTCTGTCTCTGTATGTGTAGCTTTCCTCAGGTATCATTGACCTTGGAACTGTGGGTGCTGTTTCTTTGTTGCTCTTTTCTTCTTCCTCTTTTCACTCACCCCAACCTGTTGATTGAATGCAAATATCTTTCCATTCTGAATCTGGTTCTGGTGGAGGTTTCTTCTGTTAAGGGGAATTTCCTCTTCATTGTCAGCTAGTTCTCTTCAACAGATAATGGATAAAATCATACAATAATTCTGCCGGTTTATTTTGATATTATATGTTGGTTACCTACAGGATTTTTATTTACAATACATTTTCAAAATGCAGTGATGTTGCTCATAAGAACATAAGCAAAAAACAAAAACAGGTTTTTAAACAGTTAAGCTTGATTGCCTTTATTTGAAGACATATCTGATCATTTATACCTGGTGAGAATTGTATCCATGATGACATACAAAAGAAAAACAATTAATTTGTGCTGCACTGAACCCAAATGACCCTTTTGGGAAATATGCCTCCAGAGTAACTGTCTTCACAGATAAATATAAGACGGTACAGAAAAGGAGAGCAAGGACTTTGTTGACTACAATGTTTTCAACATGTACAATCCCTAACCCTTAATTTACTAAAATATCTCTAAGAGAAGTTATGTTTGTATTTTATTTTATTGCATTTACAACAGGTGCAAACATGGTGGGGATGGTCATATTCAAATGGGGTCTTTGTATTTTTCAATGGCATCCACCATGGATGACATTGGGGAGTGACCATCTTTACATTTTATTTTCTTTAAAGCAAGTGATGATTTTAAAAATCATATCATAACTCAGGCCAACGCAGTGGTATAGTGGTTAGCACTGTGCCTTACAGCTAGAAGGATAGAAGGACCTGGGTTTGATTCCTGGGGCTGACCACAATAAGTAATGAAACGAATATATAATTTTACCAAGGTGTGACATCTATGAAAATCATCAAAGCAATATATTCTTCTGGTTTTAAATTGTGCAAATATTGCGCAGTTAATAAATTTAAAACAAATTAAAACTCAAGTCATGGTTCCGATTTCAGGATAAACATCAAGTGGAGCTCAAAATAGTACATAGGTATTTTCTTGAACTAAGCTGTAGCAGGTGAAATATTGTATTAAAGTCCTGGCTCAACTACCAGAAAGTCAATGTGGTCCTTTTCTTTGGTCTTGAAGGCCTCTGCAATGATCTGAGCAGCAACATTGTGCTCCTGACCTTGAAGGGAAATGCCATTGACCTCCAGAATGACCTGACCCACCTTTAGGTGGCCACAGTTATGAGCTGAGCCTTCTTTCTGTGAACAGGGACGTAATAGAGAAAGTAGAGCATATCTTAGTTAATAAAATGTGTATAAAAAGAAATATGGTACAGGATTTTGGACTGGTGACTTCAGTAAGACCTGCCTAATTCATGTTATTAATAATTAAAAGTAAGAAACTCTTGAGTCTTATTATAGATATACAGCAATTACTACAAATCACACCTACTGATAATCCTAATAAACACAGGCACCTCACAGGGCTGCATGCTAAGCCCAATCCTCATCATACTGTTCACACTGTTGACTTACAGGCATGATGTGAAACATCACATGAAGTGATGCTTGGATAATAACCTAGTCTTGAGCACTTCCAAAACAAAGGAGGTGGTAAGGTACAGGTTGAGGCAGTGGAAAATGAAATTCATTAGGTGTTATTGCATCTCACCTCATAACTTTTATTGTTATTATACATGTTACTTTCAGACTGCCGCTTTATTTCGAGAGTACCATATAAACACACAAACCAACTATATTGTTTCATTTAACAAAATTCCACTTTATATACAGGATACTATAGAGCATGGAGAGCGACACAATAGAATAAATGTAATAAGCATTTGAAAAGCTGTTTAAATAAGTAGTAAATAATTAATTTACACACAGTTCATTATATATTATAAAAAAGTATATATTTTTTTCACTTCCTATTTATTACTGCACGCCATGAAATAAATATATATATTTATATATATATTTTATAATTTAAGTAACCTAATATATTCATGTCATTATTAATAATTTTTTTTTGTCTTCACTGTCTATTTATTTCACGGTCTGTGTTGCTGCATGCTGTGAAATTACTTTATCTGTCACCCATAACCCATTAAACTCAGTGGGAGGGTCCCAACACTGTATTCTAGACAGACGATTGTTTGGACTCAAGAACAGTTTCCAAACACAGTGCAGGTGCCATAATTCGATTGCCAAAAAGTGATTGCCGTCTGCGGGAGTGCGCACAGCCTGTTGAAGGAGCATTGCACAGTTTGCCTAGTACTACAACTGCTTCTTTCGGTCTCAGATCATGTTAAAGTGGAAAAACTAACCACTGCACACATCCCCGAGTTATGAGTGAAGGTATGTCTGTGTGAAATTAAAGGTTTAGGGAGTTTTTACCTCAATAATTGTAACAAAAGTTAGACGAAGCCGTTTCACTTGGTCCTTGGTTTCGTTGGTGCTATAGGACTCGGTTCAAATACAAATACTGATGTACATTCGCGTTTGTAAAGGTTCCTACGTTTACCCGTGTGTTTCACTACAATAATAATAATAACATATATTAATAAAGGAAAATGTTCATGTCATTTCATGAGTCCGTGGATTTTTCCTGCTCAGTGCTGCAGCATAAACCACCCAGTCCATTTATACCACTTCAACTCCTCTACAAGACGAGTAAAACCAGTAGAATACATTTTTTTTTATTGCCAAATAACAAAATGATTAGAGCCCATATCGTTTTCCTGAAAGCCCCTTTCTCCTTCAGTTTGGCTTTATTGTACTAGTGTGGCTTATATCTACACATTTATTAAGCATCCAGTCTCACCCCCTCCTCATAGAACCAGTATAATGCTGTTTTCCCATTGCCAAAAATGGATTAAGGCCAATATCTATTCACTGAAAGATCACTTCTGCTTTAGTTTTATTTATTTACACTCTTATGGGTCATATTTCAACATTTATTATTATATCTAGTTATATGTAACCATTTTTAACATATAGTGGCTATATGGCTACATATAGCCATATAGGACCAGTATAACCATTAAAATGCTGTTTTCACATTGTCAAAAAGTGATATACTAAGGAAAAAAACAATATCAATGAAAATAGTTACATATTGTGTCTAATAGGAGACTAGTAAAGTTAAACTGAAGCAAAAAAGGTCTTTCTTTTAAAAAGATTTTGACCTCACTTTTTGGCAAAACATCTGGCATTATACTCACTATACTGGTTTTATAGGGGTCAAAAGTGGTAGATATAGTATATATATAATGTATAAAAAGTATTATATACTTTTTTTTAAATATCTAATAAATTAAATGTGAATTAATGACGTATTTAAATAGCTATTACATTTACACTATTGTGCCTTCCTCATTTTAAAAAAAGCACTGTCCAGTGTCCGTGAGCTCGCACAGCTCTGGCACCACAGCACACACACTCTGATGCACGGTCTTCTTTAGAGATCCACATGAAGATTTGCAAAAAAATAATTTACCAGTTTATTGGGTTTTTTTTAAAGGTTGCTCACATGTGTGCACCCTGGGTGCAGCAGTGTTCTATCCTATGGTATTCATACAGAAGCGTCAGCCACTGCACATAGCCCTTTAACATCAGCTGTACTGGTGCTGTGGCCGATGAAATTAAGCTTGGCACCCCTGTCACAAAACAAAGGCTTTTTCTTTTGACTGAGAAAGTAGGCTTACAGCATCAGTGAGAATATGACTAATCCAGGGTATAATATGAGGCACTGTGGGCTGTATCGTGTTTGGTGTACCTATATACCCCTCAGTCACCCTATGCACACCTAAAATCTCCATACTTAATTAATTTGGAAACACTGTTCCTCTAAATAAATTATGTATCATCAGGAAATATAATTGATATTTTATTGATCTCAATGGAAAAATTGGTCAGCTGCTAGATCTGTCTAGATCTGTGTCAGCGCTACTACAAAGTATCTGTCTTGTCTAAGGACACTGATACATGTAGCCTGGTAGGACTGTAAATCAAACCGCTCACCCTTAGGTTTGAAGGCAACTGCTATACTATCATGCTAGAATACTCACTAGTGGCCTCACCTGAATAGTGATTATGCGTGGTAATTGTTGCCTTGTATTGGCTCCCCCCTCAATAGCAATTCCAAGGGTGTTAGAATTTTTCACCATTCGTACCAGGGTAGCAGTGGGTACTGGAACCGGGAAGCCAGGCGTCTGTGACAGAGTAAAATATTAGGCTAAAGTTATCATCATTAAATCTCAATCAAATCTGCAAATTCATCAACTTTTGGGAGGTTGGAGTAGGAATTCCTCTATTCTTCCTCTTTGTGAACAAAAGAATTCAACACGCAAGCCCACTTCAAACTATTGTTGGAGTTATGAAAGTAGCTGGGGTCTGAATGGACAAACAGGTGAATAACTTGACTGACTTTTAGTATGTGTAACCTGAGATTCCTGTTATCTAGAACAGGGAGAATAAATGTTGATAAAACTGATGTTTGTGCATTAATATTATCCTTTCCAATATCCATCCATCTTCATTCACTTTTCTGAGATCAGGTCATGGAGGCAGCAGCGTCAGCAGGAATACCCAGACTTCCCTCTCCCTGGCCACTTCTTCCAACTCTTCTGAGGGGATCGTGAGGCATTCCCAGGCCTGCTGAGAGACATAGTCTCTCCAATGTGTCCTGCATCTTCTCTGGGTCACCCCAGAGGGAGGTGCCAGAGAAGTGTCCAGGAGGCACCCTGATCAGATACCCCAACCACCACAGCTGGCTCCTCATATATTATATACAATATTTTCCACATATTCATATCCATCCATCCGTGCATTATCTACTGCTTAGCCCAGACCTCCCTCTCCCTGCCCACCTCCTCCAGCTTCTCTGGGGGGACCCCAAGGCATTCCCAAGCCAGCCGGGAGATGTAATCCCTCCAGCGTGTTCTGGGTCTGCCCTGGGGTTTTCTCCTAGTGGGGTATGCCCAGAACCCCTGAGGGAGACGTCCAGGAGCACTCCCCAATGCGGAGTAGCAGCAACTCTATTCTTTCCTTGATGACTGAACTACTCACCCTATCTCTAAGCGAGAGGCCAGCCACCCAGCGGAGGAAACTAATTATTGTGACCGCTTGTATCTGCGATTTTGCTTTTTCGTTCACTACCCAGAGCTTATGGCTATAGGTGAGGGTACGAAAATTAATCAAACAGATTTGCATTTTTCCACTTGGATCCGAGATTCGACTATCAATCGAACTCTCTTCTCCAGCAGCCCTGCATAGACCTTACCGGGAAGCCTGAGGAGTGTGATCCACCTGTAGTTTAAGCAAAAGACGTGTCAACCAAGACAGCCCTACAACATCCAGAGCTTTAAGAAACCCAGGATAGACCTCATCAACTCCAGAGGTCCCAGGTACCTCGGATACCTCTGCGGCTCGGGTATCAGCCCCCGATATGGACGGGCCCATCTCAGATCCCCCCAGGTCAGCTTCCGCTAAGGAAGAATGCTGGTGGTATTGAGAAGATCCTTGAAGTTTTCTTTCCACCGCTCAATGACGTCTACAGTTGAATTCAACAGGACCCCACCTCCACTGTACATAGTGTTGGTGGAGCACCCCTTTCTCCTCCTGAGATTCTCCTTTTTGCCAGAACATCCTTAGTGGCCCGCCGGTACCCCTTAGCTGCTTCTGCGGTCCTACTGGTCAACCAGGCCTAATAGGACTACTTCTTCAGCTTGACGACCTCCCATACCTGAGGTGTCCACCACCGGGTACGGGGATTGCCGCCACGAGCAGACTGTTTCCAGCAGACCCTCAAAACATGTTTGCTCCTTCGGGCTGAGCCCGGCTGGACCACATGGTCCATCTACCAGGCGCGTGCCGGCGAGCTCCCATCCAGGGCCTGCCTCCAGGGTGTGGCCCTGGCTACCTACTCCTGGGCAAGGGAAACGCTGCTCCTTGATTTTTGTTTTCGATAAATGTGTCTTTCGGATCGAATTAGTCTGGTTCACCTCAGACCTGTTTGCTGTGGGAGACCCTACCAGGAGCCTATAGCTCCAGACAACATAGCTCTGAGGATCAGACCACGCAAGAACTTCTGCCACGGCAAGGCTTCGATTCAAGAAGGGACATATTCATAGATCAATTGAAATTACATAATTACTAATATGGTACATATCAATACAAAATGAATAAATATCCAAATGTAAATTAATAAAATTTAAATTGGAAATACAACAAAATATACAACAAACCAGCTTGCTAAAAAATGTTTTTAACACTATTGGGCCATATATTTTAAAAATAATTAATTCCTCCATTGTTACAGGTTTTGTGCCTTCCTGTCTCAAACAGGCTGCAGTCCATCCACTTATGAAAAAGCATAATCTTGACCTGACTGTCCTATCAAATTATAGACCTATCTCGAAGTTACCCTTTTTCTCAAACGTTTTAGAGAAAGTTGTCTATACACAGCTGCAGGCTTACCTTGATCATATTGACATTTCTGAAAAATTTCAATCTGGTTTTAAATCTCAACACAGCACTGAGACTGCACTTTTAAGAGTTTTTAAAGATCTCCTTCTAACCACGGACTCTGGTAATTTGGGTGCCCTTCTGCTGTTAGATCTATCAGCAGCCTTTGATACGGTTGACCACAATATTCTCCTATCGTGTCTAGAACTGTGTGTTAGCCTTAAGGGCACTGCACTTCAGTGGTTCCCATCTTATCTTTCCCAAAGATCTTTTATTGTAAGTATGGGCCCTTTCAATTCAAAAGTAGCCCATCTTAACTGTGGCATGCCCCAAGATTCTATCCTTGGCCCTACCCTGTTTGGTCTCTATCTAATGCCACTGGGATCAATTCTTTCAAAATACAATATTACATTTCACTGTTTTGCGGATGACCTACAAATATATTTGCCGATAAATTCAGGCACAGGATCTTTTAGCAATTTCATTAACTGCCTAACTGACACTAAACAGTGGATGTCCATTATCTATCTTAGGTTAAATGAAAAGAAAACTGAAATTATCATTTTTGGTAATTCTACTGTCCTAAATGGAGTGGACAGTGTCCTGGGCCCATTATCCTTATACTGCAAATCTCATGTCAAAATCCTGGTAGTGTTCTTTGACAATTCTTGTAAATTTCACAAGCAGGTGAGTGCAGTTGTCCAGTCCGGCTTCTTTCACCTCAGACAGTTAGCTAAGGTAAAGCCATACCTTCCAGCTAACGTGTTTGAACAGGTTATTCACCTGTTTGTTACCTGCTTACTGGACGATTGTAAGTCCTTATGTTATGGCCTGGACCAGTCCTCATTAAATCGACTCCAGCTTGTGCAAAATGCAGCTGCTCGGTTGCTGACTGGCACGAAGCGGCAAGAACATATAACTCTGGTGCTTGCATCTCTCCAGTGGCTTCCTGTTTCATACAGGATCCAATTTAAAATCTTGCTCTTTGTTTTTAAATCTTTGAATTGTCTGGCTCCTACTTATCTTTCTGAGCTGTTGTCTTTGCACACTCCAGCCAGAACCATGAAATCCAGCACTCAGCTCATTTTAACCATTCTGAGAACCAAGCTTAAAAACAGAGGGGACAGAGCATTTGCTGTGACTGGCCCCAGACTTTGGGGAACAGTCTGCCCCTAAATGTAATATCAGCACAAACTTTGGAGCTTTTTAAATTCATTAAAAACACATTTCTATGGACTGGCTTTTGGCACAGGTTGACCTGGTTGTTTCCAAAACTGTTTTTATTTCTCTCTTAATTATTTTACTCTCTAATTGTTTTTAGTTTGTCTAAACTATCTAACTAAATTTTAACATTATACAGTGTGAATTGTGATGTTTTTATTATTTATATTATTTATTTACTACTTGTTCAGCACTTTGGGCAGCACAAACTGTTATAAATGTGCTATATAAATAAATTTGACCTTGACCTTGACCTTAATATCTGAACATTTTGGTCCAGCTCTACTTTACACAGTAGTAACTGACAACAAAAGACTGAAACTGACATTGTTACAGTACAAATAAATTAGGAGGATAACATGGTGAATTTTATAATTTGTTGAAGTGGTTACTTAAAATAGAGTAAAAAAAGTAAAGCCTTTACTTGTCTGATGGCACCTGGAGATGGTTTTTGGCCCACTGATTGTTCATTATGGCTTTGACTCTTGCTGGGTCGAGGGCTGCCGTTCTTACTGTGGCCTCCTGTATCAGGTATATCCACCCCACTGTCCTCACTTAGAGTCAGACCACTGTCTGACAACTGGGATAGTGTGGTCCCTAGAAGGTTAGTATACAAACAAAACATATATACAGGTATTGTCTATAGTGGCCATTAGTAAACACAGCTGGAAACATAATTTGAGAGATGTAAAGCATTATCTTGATTTGAGTATCGCAGACCTCAAACTTTAAATTAGCTTATATTTACCAAGTTTGGCCAAATAATGGTCTGAAAATGCTATGTACCTTTGTCAGGTACATAAAGTGAATTAACAAATAAAAGAATTTTTTTTTCTTATACCTATTAGAAACATTTTTTTTTTAAATGGGATTAGCATAAATTATGCTCTATTTTATTTGACTCACATATCTAAAATAGGATCGTTGTAATAGTATTTAGGACAAAATGACAACATATTAGTTCACACTGACATGTGTTCTTTTATGAAATGAGACAACCACAACATTTACATGCAGTTCTTGTGTGGAATACATAATAAATTAACTACAGACAACAAATTATACTTCTGCCCTTTTAATTGTATCCTGTATGTCTTGTGTCTCGTATGTTGAGGCATGAGATCTAGTATATTTTTGTACTGCAAGCAAACACACAGCCATACAAAGACACGGACTTACCTCTTTGTTGTGGTCTGGAATCTGCAGACAGGCGGTTCATGTATAAAACCATAATTTTTTTTTTTTGGGCAGGTGAGCAGGGCCGGTCAGGACTACAGGTTGGGTCTGCCAGTGTGATGATAGAGGGGCAGGGAGAAGGACATGGTGAAACATGAGGGGATGGCATGGGAGATGCCGCTTTGGAAGATGATGCAGACTTTGAGAAGATGGAGGACTTTTCATAAGAGCTGGATCTTGAAGAGAGCTTGAGACGTGCCTCATACTTAGAGCTAGAGGAGACCCGGTGGTGCAGGAAACCTTGGCTGGTGTGGTGTCCTGAACTTGGTCTATTATGGGCACTATGATAGTGGAAGTCACGCGTGAAGTCGGCGTGGTTGATGTGTTCAGGGTCAGATAACTGAAAAGAACACTTGTGAGGAAGTGCATTAAAATGGTTGTGTTGGCCACTACCAGTGAAAGTGAGGTGTTCAGAGGATAGGGAAGATTGATTGTTGGTAGTGGGAAAAGAATTCAGTGACTTGTGGAGGCAGTCCTGAGGAAATTGGCTAGGTCCATTGATTATCAGGCTGGGGCTGGGCTGCACAAACCGAGCTAAAGACTTCTGGTGGATCTCATTCTCATTGGCCAGCTTATTTTGAACCTGGGGAGTAGAAGCCATGAAAAGTGGAGGAGAATCACCTGAAGTCTGCAATTCATTCTGTAAATTGAGAGAAGAAAGGGCTATGTCAATCCACTATGAATAGTGCAGCATACTTTATCTCTCTCAGTCTAATTCATCGAATCTTTATGACCTGTTTAAAATGGTAACACCTATGGTTACTATTTTTCTGACGAGATCAATATACATGGAATCAGTTACAAGGACAGTACAGTTGCTTCAAAAAATTGTTCTGATTAGAGATTACGTCATTTTGTGGACTTCAGTTTAACTTGTGGATACTTTTAATTTTTTTTTTACTATCCAGCCCTTTAATCATTTTATGTCAAACATAAAACACTGCGTAAAACACAGTTTTGTTTCTTCTATATTTAGTTTTTATTTGATTTAGAAAGTAACAAAGTTTTAAAACTTATATTATCCCACAAATGAGAAAGTCTTTGTGGACAGGCTGCCCCTGTGGGACGCTCGGAGACAGGGTATCAGTGTCTTGTCCAAGGACACCTCGACATGTAACCTAGTGGGACCAGGAATCCTTGCTCACCCGTGGTTTTGAAAATGACTGCTTTACCCACTAAGTTATCATGCCACTGCAAACACTGTAAAAATGTAATTTGGACAGGTGCTAGACCTGCGTCTGCACTACTATGGGGTATTAGTGTCTTGTCCAGAACCTAGAACATATCCTTGATAAGCACCATTTCTGAGCAATGACAGAATTTGATATGTGTGTATGTTGGGTTGAAGTTTGAATTTAACACAAAATACTGCAGCAAGAGTTCTGACTGGAATTAATAAGAGATCATGTGGCTTGGTAGGTCAATAGGTTAATTCAATTCAATTCATCTTTATTTGTATAGCGCCAAATCACAACGAAAGTCCTTTTAGGGCACTTTACATAGCAAGGTTTAGGACCTTGCAAAAATATAAGTGTATATATAATCAAAATAATGCAGAAAACCC
>JAUMTR010287181.1:0-11243 GCA_032270685.1 Microctenopoma stevenorrisi | reverse complement strand
GGCTGTATTCATGGCAAACAATTTCCCTCTGGGATTAATAAAGTGTTTTGAATCTTGAATCTTGAATCTTGAATTAGGGAAATGCTTTGCAGGCTTTGTATTTGCAGTAATTACAGGTGTACTTTTTTTACAACAACTGATTTTGTACTAATCATAAGAACTTCTAACCACTGAACAGACATGCCACACAATACACTTTACTTTACTTTACTTGGCACACATACAGGGAGCTGGGGCTGGGTGTCTTGCTCAGGGACACACCTGGTGGGGGATGGACTAGGAGTCAGACGGGGTCTCAAACCTGTAACCTGCATGCCAGTCTGACGCCTAACTCATTGAGCTACCAGGTCGCTTGCTTACTTTATTAGAATTCACATAAACTCAGTCTAAAATGAACAGTGAACACAACCCTCAATAATGAACATTACAGGTTCTTGCCGAGCCTATTAAGCAAAAACCCATAAATATGTACAGATTAGAGTTGAAATTGAAATTAGGTTTGTTAAAAAACAGTGTGCATTCAGTAAGAGACTAAGCACAACAGTGAAAAAATTTACTTGACTTATTGGCACCAACACTCTAAATGCCCAAGTTTTAAACCTCGCCTATACCTTAATATCGGAATACTGTCTCTCCACTGTGATTTGAGCCCCTCCCAATTCTTTATTTAATAAAAAGAGAAAAAAACCCAAGTTGGTATAACACTGATAACATTTTCTTGTCTAAGTCATTATTAGAATAAAATGAAAATCATCTGTATTAATTATATTATAGAATTAGATTTGCATTGATAAAATTCAAAATGGATTTCCATAGAGCATTTTAATAATATAATTCCAGTAACCAATAATATTGCATCATGTTTTTGCTTTTAAAAATGTTGTACTTTGTGACAGTTTTGTAATAGATGTGGAGACCAAGCAGCCTGCAGTGGAAAGACTTTTTCCCAAGAGAAAACTAATGTCGTTGGATGCAGATGGTGTGCTGCCAAGGGCAAATGATGTTCCTTTTGAGTTGACATCACATTTCTGCAGGCAGTGGATTTCATCTCGTGTTTAAAATTATTTTTTGTCTTTTATTTCCATTTTTAGTTGACTGTTTAAAAAGATTACATTCTCATCCTGTCCCAACCTAAACACACAGACAACAAAGCTACAGCAGTTTTTGAACTCTGTGCTAGTTTTTAGGTATTGCTCATCGCTGGTGGAGCTTGTAACTGTTAGATGCAGACCCTTTTATCTACCAATGTTTTCATTATTGGAGTGTACATTCTACCTAGCGTAAATGCTAAAGAAGAGCTATGGGAACTGTATGCAAAGATCAATGAGCTGCAAAATACACACCTGGATGGACTGTTTATTGTTTCTGTAGATTTTAACCATGCAAATCTCAAGGTTCTGAGATTCCATCAGTACGTAGTTGAATGGGGAAAACATGCTGGATCGCGCTTACACAAAAATCTCTGGTGCATATCGGGCAGAGCCCCCGCCCCCCACCTTGGCTACTCAGACTCACATCTCTGTCATGCTAATTCCAGCATACAGACCACGCGTCAGGTGGTCAAAACTGGTTCTGAAGCAGGTGAAAACCTGGCCAGTAGGAGCCATCTCTGCTCTTCAGGACTTGGAGAACACAGACTGGAACATGTTTAGGGTGGCTGCGACCTACAGTGACCAGCTACATCAACAAATGCACCGATGACCTTACTGTCTCTAAGAGCATCATCTCACAACTCAACCAGAAACAAAAGACTCTGCCTTCAAAGCAGGAGAAAGTGGCTCTCAGAATAGCAAGGGCCAAACTTTCTCGGGCCATCAGAGAGGCGTAGCGCGCTCGTGCCCCGGAAATCCATACACACAGCGTATGTGGCAGGGCCTACAAGCCGTCACCTGCAGGACAACATCACCTGACTGTGACGGGGACAGATCCCTTGCAGATGCGCTGAACAACTTCTATGCACGGTTCGACAGGCAGAACGATGAGACAGCAAGGAAGTCCACCCCTCCTCCGAAAGAACAGGTGCTGTGTCTTACTACAGCTGATGTGAGGAAAACTCTGCGCAGAGTAAACCCATGCGAAGGTGCAGGACCAGACAACATCTCAGGCAGAGTGCTCAGAGAATGTGCACTACAGCTGGCAGACGTTCTCACTGACATCTTCAACACCTCTCAGAGTAGTGCCATTGTACCCACGTGCTTCAAAGTCACCACCATCGCCCCGTGCCGAAGAAGTCTTCTGTGTCCTGTCTCAATGACTACCGTCCTGTTGCACTTACATCCACCATCATAAAGTGCTTAGAGTGACTTGTCATGAAACACATCGAGTCTCTGCCCCCCCCCCCCTCTCGCTGGACTCACTGCAGTTTGCATATTGTCGTAACTGCTCAACAGATGATTCCACCTCCACCACACTCCGCCTTGCCCTCACACACCTGGACAACAAGGACACCTATGTTCAAATGCTGTACATAGATTTCAGCTCAGCATTCAACACTATAATCGTGATCGGAAAGCTGAGCCTGTTGGGTCTGAACACCTTCCTCTGCAATTGGATCTTGGACTTTCTGACCGGAAGGCTTAAGTCAGTACGGATCAGGAACTGCACCTCCGACACCACCATACTAGTACTGGGGCCCTGCAAGGCTGTGTGCTCAGTCCCCTGCTGTTCACACTACTGACTCACGATTGTGTAGCAACACACAGGTCGAATCACATAATCAAATTTGCTGATGACACGACAGTGGTAGGACTCATCAGCAAGACGAAGAGTCAGCATACAGAAAGGAAGTGCAGAGGGTAATGGAGAGGTGTAAAGACAACAATTTGTGTTTGAATGAATGTTGACAAGACAAATGAGATAGTTGTTAACTTTAGGAGATCGTTGAAAGCATAAAATCCCTGGGTGTCCACATGGAGAAGGACCTCACTTGGTCCTTCCACACCAAGTTCATACCCAAGAAAGCCCAACAGCATCTATTCTTCCTGAGACAACTGAATAAGGCCCAATTTCCACCGCCGATCCTGACCACCTTCTATAGAGGGACTATTAAGAGCATCCTGAGTGGCTGCATCACTGTCTGGTTTGGGAATTGTGCCATATCCAACTGCAAGACCCTACAGCGGACAGCATTGGGGTCTCAGTCTCCTCTATTGAAGACATCTACACCACAAGCTGCATCCGAAAAGCAACCAACATTGTGGCTGATCGGACACACACTTCACCATCCTGCCGTCTGGAAGCATTCGGGCACACACATCCAGACTGCACAACAGATTTCTGCCACAAGCCATCTGCCTCCTCAACAAGAATAGACTAGATTAGACTGATAAATACACACACACACACACACACAAACAAACATTATCACTCAGCCTACCTTAGCTACCTCAAAGCATGAAGACTGGACTCTCCAGTTAACACAAGCATTCCTCAAAGTATTATGTCATATTAGGTTTTGTTATGTCATGTTTGGGTCGCACTGTCACTTGCTGAGTTAGGGTTAGGGTTTTTGCACATTGCACTTGCACCTTATTTTGTCTGTTAATTCATGTTGTGTATGTATGTTGCATGTAATACTGTGCCTCATGCAGCTCTTGTTTGCACACTTAACGTGCATCTTATGTTGTCTGTTTTCTAGTGTCTATTATCTCACGTATGAATGTATGTTGCATGTAGCATCTTGGCCCTTGGCCTTTCGCTTCACTGCATACTTTTTGTATATGGTTGAAGTGACAATAAAGCTTACCTTGAACCTTGAACCTTATTCATCCAAGGAAGTTAATGTATTAATGTAAAGAGAAACCTACTCCATGTAATTTGGGATCATATGGTAAATGTTCTGCACTTATATAGCGCTTTTCCACCTAGACTGGTACTCAGAGCATTTTACACTGATTCTCATCCACCCATTCACACACACAAGCACACACCGGGGGCAACTCGGGGTTCAATGCCTTGCCCAAGGACATTTCAATATATGACTTGAGGAGGCGGGGAATCAAACCACCAATCTTTAAATTGACAGGTGACTGCTCTACCTCCTGAGCCACAGCCCCCCCAAGTACTAAGTTATGACAAGCCACGTTGATGTTTCCAAATGCAACTCCTTTTGGAGAATCCTGCTTGTTTTATTCACTCTAGTGACACATCAGGTGTTTGTTTCTTTGACTCTTATACCATAGCTCTCTCAGTTTTTCATTCTCTGTCATACTTGTGTTCTGCCATTTGGTCCATTTGCAGCTCCATTTACGTTCTTCCACTGTGTTGCTCTCTGAACGTCATGTCTCTTCAGTATGCGTGAGTGCTGTCCTACTTTACTACCAACATCATCCCCTGCTTCTCTTTGATCATCCAGCACTTTGTTCTTATAAGGGAAATCAACTAGACAAGCTGCGACAATCACATTTTGGTTTCTACTGTTTTTACCTTCTCTTTCTTACGCTGAAGCAGGATGTATGTATGGTATACAATACAATGAGGTACATCCTCATCCCTTTAAGTTGATGAACATGGAGCTTTTTATTTGCTGTGTCTTGTCAATATCTATTGTTCTTGTTATATTTTCTAATTACCAGAAAGGCTCTTTTTTTCCCCATCACCAACAATATATTAGGATTTCTTAACACATCACCTCTGTGGCTAACAAGATACACAACAGAAAGAGAAGAAAGGGAGAAGCTCTCAGCTGTTTCAAATTTGTCAAAGAATAGCCTGTGCCAGGAGCAACACTTTCTACTGAGACTGAGCATCTGAAATAAAAGGTATATGTTCATTCAAAGCTCATAATCACATTTGGATTATTTTTTGTTGGTGCTTATCTTTGCTTTAGGTTGTGGTTCTTTTCTTTATTTCGAACTGCTGCAAGAGCAGCTGCAACAAGGCAAAAGAAGATAGTTAATAATGTATTGAAAATGTTGGATCTTGATATTGTCTGACTAAGCGATCCATATGTGAATCCTGAGAGCAAAAGAAGGGCTTGCAACAATGGATTGTATTTTTGTACAAGTTGATTGGTCTCATCCTTACAGACAGAATAAAGGTCGAATAGTTGGAGGGAGCTAGGAGTAGAGCTGCTGTAGAGCTAGATGAGGCAATTCGGGCATCTCATCATGATCCAGATCAAAAGCTTCATTCCACTGAAAGTTCCGATGGTATGTTCAACTGGTAAGTCCTGGTAGATCTACAAAAGAAAGATTATACTGTTGTAAAACAGGTTAAGTTATTGACTTAGACTTCCTTATTGTTTTAAAGGACCTGGAGTTTATCCTTGCCCTTTTTCGTTCCTCGTTCTTTTGTTGTAAATGGTCCTCTTGTTTGTAGTTTTATATTGCAACCGACAGTGAGCCGGGCTGTAACAATACATACATATTTCACTATATTATTACCTTTCGCTATTCATATAGTTTGAATTCTGTGTGTGTGTTAGTTTTGAATTCATATAGCATTAGTGTTAGTTTTTGAATTTATATAGCATTTATCTATTGTCAATCTCAAGCAAGAAAAAATGCTTGCATTTTTTGATTTACACCACAATAAGTTGTTCCTATTACCTTGTGTAACCATTACTAATGCATGGGAATCCTTATTGTTCTAAAAATACATTATTGAGATTATATCTCCTCATCATATTATTTCATTATCACTTCTCATCCCATAGAAATGGTTCTATTCATGTGCACGTAGCAATATGTGCCTTCATATTTGCTGGCATGAAAATATTCGCTTCATGCTAATATGTATACATTTACATAAAGCAAATATCTCAATGGACAGAAAAGTTGGGAATGATTAATTCAGCAAGGGCTGAATTAGAAAATTATTTTCAACAGCAGTTTTTATATCTCCGAGGTATGAATTTAGCTCACGCTTGCTGAAACAAATCTGCATGCTACAACATATCTTTCATAGTACTTGTATATGCATGAAGTGGGATTTGTTAGAAGTGGTTTGTTAAACAGTACATGTATGTACTGTATGTAAACAATGTTAAAATATTGAAAAGTGACAGTGCAAATTTATATTCTGTCCAGTTCACTGGGCTTTTCCCAAATGTAGCTTCTGCAAAACGTTGTTCAGAGAACACTCCGGAAATGTATTTATTGAATTTTTATACAATACAGCCACAAGTACTCATTTCTCAAAAGGTATTATAGTACAGCTATATGTAAAGCAAACAAACAGAGCTTTAACAAAACAAAACAACAACAACACTTAACAACATTGGTTGCACTCTGCAGTAATTGGAGGCTATCTACTGTAGTATATAGAGGTGTTCACACAAGGGAGAAAAAGAAGATTACCCCTGAAACTGCAGCTTTATCAGTGAAAGCCTCAGGATATTGGGGGAGAAGAAAACATTAATAAAGTACAGGTAGTGTATCATTATCTGCTCAAGATGTCCTTTTTCTTAATATAGGCGAGGAAGGTTGTCCATATGTCCTCATGTGTCCGCTGTTTATATTTAAGGATGTAGGTAATCCGTTCCAGTGGTCAAATTTGCATCAGCTGTCTTGTCCATTGATTAATACTCGGCCTGTGGTCTGACTTCTGTGATACTGCAAAAAAATGTATTGCACTAATTAAACTCAAATCTATGAAAGTTTGTTGGTTTCTACTGTACTTTGTCACGGTAGAGTCCCAAAAATAAAAATCTTAGAATCGAGGATTATGCGTTTACAGATAATCTCCTCGATGAACCCCCTCACTACTTCCCAGAACCTCTTAATTTACTTACACTCCCATATACAATGAAACAATGTTCCTATGTGGATCGCACATTTAACACATATATCTGGTATAGTGTTATTATATTTCTTCAGTTTTAATGGTGTCACATAAGTCCTCGTTAAATATTTGTGCTGGATTAACCTCAACCTGGAATTGATGAATTTAGTGTGTGCTCCAGCACAAGCCTTTTCCCAATCTTTTTCAGACACATCTTGCCCAAGATCCTCTCGCCAAGGTGACATCCTGTCTCTCTAAATTGTGCATCATCAGCCTAAGATAAGAATCTGATACCATTCTTTTACTGGAATTATCCATAGTTATCATCTTAGTTATCATTTCCTCCAAAGTAGTGAGATCTGGTTTAGAAAGAAGATTATTCTGATGTGTCGTGAGAAAACTTCTGAGTGGTAAATTTTTTATAAAATGTTTCTATTCAAACTGAGCTTAGAGCTCAACTGTTCAAATGACATAACATTGGACTCAGGCAGATTTTGAAGAGTTGTTTGGATTTTGAAAACACTTTTTGTACATTCATATTGTGTGTTATTTCTGTCTTATATCTTTTGATTCTTTTTTTAAAACATAGTGAAAAGTTTTTTGTTGTTTACCTGTTGCTAACGTTTCAGTTGTAACCACAGCCGTCATCACAGCAATGTCAGAGTTTGAATACTGCATCTGCATCCCCCGGGCAAAAATGCTGATTACCCCACATAGGACTACACCATGAGATTATCTCTTCTTCTTCAAAATGATTTCTTGCACAAAACCATATCTTTATCATATGCTACGCCCACAATCAAACGGCAACCCAAATAGCAACTTTGATGTGGCCCAAATATGGCCCAGACTCACCACTTTCACGTGACCCATATGCGGTTTGAAATGACGGTTGCAACCTTTTGGCTAATAATTTGCTTATATTCTTCAAGTCAGAATTTAACAAACTCATCTTTTCACACTTGTTTGAAGGCTTGCCAGGTTTTAGAGTAATTAAGGCCTTATTCATGAGTGGTCAAAGATTGCCACTTTGAAATGCTTCTTAAAACATTTCCATAATTGGTTTGAGCAGCTTGTTTTAAAATAGTCCTGCTCTTTTCCCTGATTTAATACTGTCAATGGCAGATTCAGTCTCTGTTGAAGTAATTTCTGATTCCAGGTCTTCCCTCTCTCTTAACTCTGAATCACTGGTATATCTAAATTGTCTAGAAACTGAGTCATGTGTTGAATGTTGACTTGTTTTAGGGTGTATATAGTCTGCCGTAGTAGTTTCTTAATGTTGATTCATTTCTACAGGGCCTATTATATTGCTTCCACTGCATTAAATATTTGTGATCAGTGTTTTCATTCCTAATTGTCTGTCTTGTTTGCCATGCTAAAACCTTTCTAGATTTCTCACCCTGTTCATAGAGTGTCTGTTGCAGCCTCTTTAGACTGGCAGCTCCCCTTAAAGCCGATGGTTTTTCATACGTAAAATAAGCAGTTCCTGTCCATCCTATTTGTTCTTTTTTTCACATACACTTCTTTAAAGTACTTTTAACTGCTTTTCCATTTGTAATTGTGCCTCTCTTCTTCTTTTTGATTTCGAACTAGTGTACCTAATAATATGTCCTCTAATGAAAGCTTTGATTGCTTCCCACTTCATACATGCTGTTGTCTGTGTTTTATTTAGTTCAAAATATTCATCCATCTGCTTTCCTAAAAACTCCAAAAGCAGCAATTTATTCTGTAAATGCCTTCTAACAGGGTTTTTTCTAAAGTTATCATCCCTGTAATTTAAACAGCAGGGTGCACAGTCCGAGACTGCAATTAAATCATAGAAATTTTTTTTTATTTTATGTCTATTATTAAGTATCTTCCCAATTTATCTTTGATAAAATTTTTAACTTGAATGGGTATAGTACTATAAATTAATGCCATCACCCCTCTGGCCCGAGACTAAACAGATGCTGTTTAGTCAGAAAAACAGAGCGATTCCATGCCGTATTCCAAGATTGCGCAACTCGCGCATTGGATCTAACTGCTTCCTCAGCTGATGGACTCCTGTTGTCAGATCTGGATAGAACCTTACCAGTTGGTCCTTATACCGAACTTCTTGCTTGACACACGCCGTCGTGATGACTGCCAGTTTGATTTGGTAACTGAGAAACCACAAATGTGCCCTCTCCAAAATCACGCTGTGTTGCTGGGTATTTAAGTCTAGAACCTCCTGCACCCTCCAGTTAAACCAGTCTGAGATTGTTTAGTCGAGATCTGGTTTCCAAGACGAGAATTTTTTTTTCCAAGGTTGCATTGTGGAATTCCAGAGTTTACAAATAGTTTGCTGGCTTGCTAGCTCGTCTTCAGCACCTGACAGGTGTTGTTCAGCTTGTGTTACCCGCTTATTTATGTCTTTCTTTACACTTTCTTTTATCTCCATGACAAGAAAAATTATTTGGATTGTATTTTTTTATTGGATGCGTTATTAATATGAACATTAATAGCATTTACAATCACTTTTTGTGACCTTATTTCTGAGCAACTGCATAAAATTAAGTAGCAGCACATGCATCCATTGAACATGAACATGATTCAGTGACTTGAGAAACAACAGGCAGTTATTTTGTGTAAGCCTGCTCTCTAGTGGTTTTTGTTGAAATGGGACCGGTTTAAATTTCATAGAGTCTTCACAGCTTATCACATGGAGTGCATCACATTTTAAAGAGCAAATGTTCTATATTAGCAAAACATCAGTAATAAAATTAAAAAAAGCTTTAGCCTGAAGAAAAATGTAAAACCACTGTAAAAGGTACCAGCGAACAAAAATAAAATCATATGCAATGTATGAGGCCCTAGGTTCAATCCCCAGCATCTCCACTTCTTTGAGGGGGCATGATACCTTAGTGGGTAGAGAACTTGTCTTCCAATCTAAGGGTCAGCGGATCAATTCTCCGTCTCCACAAAGCTACATGTCGTGGTGTCCTTGGACAAGACACATATAGGGCAGACACAGCTAGCAGCTGTCCAAACAGCAGTTTACAGATTTACAGAATACTGTAATCCATTCCAAGCATGTCTGCACGAGAACTAGCTGCCAGTGACATGGGCTCATCATGACAAAGAGTTAATCTAAACACTGAATGAATCAAGTGTAACAGCTTGTGTGTGTAGAATAGATATGTGTACGAGGACAGATTTCTGATACTGTTTTGATGCTTGTAAATGATCACAGGACATAATGCCCCTGTTGTTTCTGCTCTCCAAAGTAGGTTCTGAAAGTTACAACAGTATTTAAAGCTAATAAATAAATCCAGAATATTGCTAATAAGTAAGATTCCTCTGGGGAAACCAGGTAGCTTTGAGAAAAATTGCAGAGGTGAACTTTCATATGCCTTGTCTGCAAATTTGAATATTCAATTTTACCCAGGCAGTTACGAACTCTTAGCGCTAGCCTCTAGGAGCTAAATGCTAGCTGCTAGCACTGAAATACTAGTAGCCAGGTCAGCAA
Source organism: Microctenopoma stevenorrisi (assembly GCA_032270685.1). Classification (NCBI taxonomy): domain Eukaryota; kingdom Metazoa; phylum Chordata; class Actinopteri; order Anabantiformes; family Anabantidae; genus Microctenopoma; species Microctenopoma stevenorrisi. The sequence goes on along the minus strand of JAUMTR010287181.1, from coordinate 1,033 downwards.
CATGTCCACTTTTTTAAAGAAACTAATGAATGAAATGTTTTAAAAGCATATAAATACATTGTTTAATTTCCTTATTATGAGTGTGTCACTCTTTTTTATTACAATAACATACAATTGAAAAAAGTATTTGCACCGCTGCCACGGGGTGTCAAATGTGTGTTGCTTTTAGAGTTACTGAGCTAATAAGAAGAGAAGAAGAATCATCTTTATTGTCATTGAATACAATGTTAAATCTTACAATGATATTTATGCTCTGCATTTGACCCATCCCCACTTAGGGGGAGCAGTGAGCAGCCACAGGTGGCGCTCGGGGAGCTAGTGTTGAGTGTCTCGCTCAGGGACACAACTGGTATGGGGAATGGACTGGGTGACTCAGCTGGGAATTGATCTCGCTGTTCCCAGCCCTCTGCCTTAACCCCTGAGCTACCATTCGCCATTCATACATAAATTTTACCTTTTATACAAGAACAAATCAAGAACCCATGTCACCATCTCATCAGATCAGGTGAGGAGAGAGTTGACCAGGCTCCACCCCACAAAAGCCACAGGGCCAGACGGATTCAACTTCAGGGTGCTGAAAGCCTGCGCTCCTCAGCTATGTGGGGTTCTCCAACACCTCTTCAACTGGAGCCTGCAGCTGGAGAGAGTTCCTCTGGGGTGGAAAAAGTCCTGCCTGATCCCTGTGAATAAGAAGCCAAGTCCCAGTGTCCTAAACGACTACAGGCCAGTGGCTCTGACCTCACACATTATGAAGGTCTTTGAGAGACTGGTCCTGGACTCCCTCCGTCTACTGGTCAAACTGTCACTTGACCCCCTCCAGTTTGCCTACCAGCCACTACTTGGAGTGGATGATGCCATCACTCATCTGCTCCATCACACCTACACCCACATGGACAAACCTGGGAGTTCAGTGAGGATCATGTCTTTTGATTTCTCCAGTGCATTTAACACCATCCAGCCTGCACTGCTGGTAGAGAAGTTAAAAAACATGATGGTGGATCCTCCCATGATTTCCTGGATCATGGACTACCTC
>JAUMTR010287061.1:0-11269 GCA_032270685.1 Microctenopoma stevenorrisi | reverse complement strand
GGGGTCTAAGAGACATGTAGACGATTTAGATGAGTTAATTATTGAAATTAGTTCTGTGTGATCTACAGGGAAGAAGCGGTCTAAGTAAGATTGAGGTCTTATAAAGAAATCTACAGCTGTTGGACAAGTGTGTTTGTCCATGCCAGTTTCAGGGAGGATATGATCAATTTTGTTCTCTAATAGTTATAACTTTATTTGTAAAGAAATTTAAGGAGTCATCGCTGCTGTGAGATGAGGGAATTGTAGGTTCAACAGAGCTATGACTCTTTGTCAGCCTGGCTAAAATAACTTTGTTTCTTTTCTCTCCCCTAGGTGTGCTTCGTCCTCTCTCTCTCTCTCTCCCTCTCTCTCTCTCTCTCTCTCTCTCTCAGGTGTCCTCGACCTTGGAGCTGTGGTTGCCGGTCCACCCGGCCTGTCCGATTCTTCGTCTGCTGCTCCTTGTTGTTGTTATAATCTTTGTTACCTGCTGTTCTTTTCTCTCTCCTCTTTCCACTAACCCCAACCGGTTGAGGCAGATGGCCGCCCACTCTGTGCCTGGTTCTGCTGGAGGTTTCATCCTCTTAAAGGAAGTTTTTCTTCTCCACTATTGCCTCAGTGCTTGCTCAAGTGAGACTGTTGGGTTTTATCTGTATATATTGATATAATGTGTAGAGTCTTAAACCTCAAACTGTAAAATGCTTGGGGAAACTGTTGTTGTGATTTGGCGCTATATAAATAAAGTTGAATTGAATATAATATACACAAATACACTTAAATTTTATCTGTGCTAAAATAGACTTTTTTAGATTATTTTGGTGAATGGAAGACTATAAAATGTTTTTCAGTGGTAGAGGCATGCATGGTTGCCCCATAGAGAAAAAAACACAAACCAGAGAAAAAGCAGAAACTAAGTGAAAATGCGAAGCAAACTAAATAATGCAAACGAAAGAAAAAACAGAAACATAATGAAAATGCACTGCAAGTCGAAAAACACAAACATAAGAAAAAGCAGAAATGCACTACAAGTAGTCGACTCCAAACTTTGCAAATTTGCATAATTAAACACAGATTCACTGTACTTCCGTTTACTCTTAGACAGGAGTTTTCTAAGTACGATTTGATGTCCCCCGCTCTGGCCCCCGGAAAACACTTGACTATGGTCTAATTTCACGTTTCTGACTATGGAGAGTGGTTTTCTCAGCTGGTGTGTAGCTGAGCGGAGAAAATAGCCTGGTTTCACAGCTGCTGTGGGCGTACCAGTGGACGTAGGAACTTTTACAAATGTGAATATAAACGAGTATTTCGCATATATACCGGGTCCTGCTTCTTGACAACATTTTATAGTTAAACAGAACAAATACGACCGGGGACCGACTTCATCTAACTTTTGTTACAATTATTGAGTTAAAAACTCCCCAAACCCTCAAACTTCACGCAGACATACCTTTACTATTAACTCTGGGATACGTGTAGTGGTTAGTTTTTCCACTTTAAGACGATCTGAGACCGAAAGAAGCAGCTCTAATTCTAGGTAAACAAGTGACTGGCCACATGAGCCCCCTAGTGTCATGGAGCACTACCGGTCGACTACATGTAGTGCATTTTCATAATGTTTCTGCTTTTTCTTATGTTTGTGTTTTTCGATTTGCAGTGCATTTTCATTTTGTTTCTGTTTTTTCTTTCTTTTGCATTTTTTAGTTTGCTGCGCATTTTCATTTAGTTTCTGCTTTTTCTTTTGTTCGTGTTTTGTCTCTTGGGGCCACCGTAGGCAAGGCACTACAGCAGGGGGCAGTGAATAAGTAAGACGTGAATCAAAAGATACATACATACACATACTTTTATACACAACACTGTAGCAAGAGTTACAATGTTGTCTTTAAGCTTTATCACGTCTCCACTGCGCAATGCAGATTCTTTAGTACACTTTGGGTTCGTTTTTTGTATCTGGGCTCCATGTGCTTATGATGATTATGCTTATGATGATTTAGATTCTGAAAATTAGTATTGTTCTATTTGTCTTTATTTTATTATGTAAACTCAATCCAGCATTATCCATCTTATTGGAATGTGTCTCTAATCAGATGTGGGTTTGATCTTAAAGAAGCAATTAACATATTAATGAACATTGACCAATTTCTCATGCAAGTTTGATAAATAAGAGGCAGTGTTACATTAATCCGAAACCAGGACCAGGACCCTGTGGCTGTTTTACCTTCTCAGCTTTCTTGGCTATAGGCAGAGTGTAGATGTGTGTCTGTGGTGTACCTCACACATTTCATTGTAATAGCTCAGCTTTGTTTATCAGAGAGTTGACCTTACACCTCTGCTGCTTGGAGTCCTTAATCTGTAGGTCCTGATGGGAGGGAAGCACGTGTCTCTGTTAGATACGATATAATACTCACATAAAAATGCTGACAAGTGAGCGCGCTTGCTCACACTGACAATACATGTAGACTGACACACTGAGACATAAAAACACATGACACATCTGGTCCTGGCTCCACTTTTAGTCCTTGTAATGTCCCTGTAGCATAGGCAAACACAAGTGGTTCCCTTGCTACTGGTTTATTTGCAGACTTCTCTCTCCGAATTCACAGTGAGAAAACACACAGTAATGACAAGATTTTATTCAATAGCAAGATTCCACATGACATATTAGTATGCACTGCATTTGGAATAACATTTAACCAAAGTAAAATACAAATAACTAAATAAATAAATACTTTGTTGGCTGCATGCTGGTAAAGGGAAGAAGATTTTCTTCTGATCTTCAGTGATTCAAATTTAACTATTCTGCTGCGACATACTTACAATACCTATCTACCTTTCTGCTGACAGCAGCCAATGGACATTTGTAACTTCAAAATAAAAGCACTTAAAATAAAGTATAACCAGTAAATTCAACTCAAACGCTTTCAACATTTCACTTAGAAAGAATAAACCAACACATAAATCATGCTGCAAATATCATGGACAGTTACAGTCCCAGCTGCATGCAGTTCGTACAAGGAGAGGACACAAACAGACACACAAATGTGTGGTTGTCAGCTGCTGTACTGCTGTGTTTGTCTGTTTACATACATACATACATAAACCACAGTTAAAAAGAAGACTGGAAAAAATAATTTATCTCAACAAAAATAAAGTGATTTGTTTTTCTCGACCCGTAGGGCCATGCGGTCATGGTGAGGGACTCTTCCCTCACTGGAGCAGACTCAGACATCTTTGCGCAGATGGCTTTGTCAGGATCTACTCTAGTCTCAATCATGCCGTTAATGTTAATTGAGACTGAGCCAAAATCTTTATTCGTCATGTTTAAGTCAAATTGCATTTTCTATAAAATGTTTTTTCTTGTGTAATTTAGTTACTTGATTTTCTGTACAGTTCCTTAGGATTTCCTCTACACATACACAGTTTGACTGTAAATGAACTAGCGAAGAATGATCTATGATAATTTCACACAACATTATGTATATCTTTGAAGGTAAGTTTCAGGCTCGTCATTGATGCTGTGTGGTTGATCTCCATTTTCACACATTATGGATGAATGATGGGTCATATGTGAAGGGTGAAATGTTTTCTTACACACTACAATTACAATTCAGCTATAGATTTTCAGACCAGGTTATGGACGTACAACTACAAAAATTATACAGAAACACACAGTGACAAATTTATTCAAACACTCAGTGGCGTTTAGATGTGAAAGAAATAACAGGTGAAGAAGGAAGAAAGAAAAGCATACATGAAAGGAAGAACTGGAAAGAAAAATGCAAATAGCATGAGTAGAAAGGAAGTTATGAGTAGACACAAGGGAGGGGAGTTATATAGTCATACTGTACAGATGTGAAATACGTGCATGCTGCATGTTGGTTACATACAACTGAAAGAGCCTTGTGGGGCCGGGTCTCGTCAGTCAGCAGAACATAATCTGTGTGAGGTGCCGCCCTGTGATTTTCCTGCTGCTGCAGTTATTCTACTTGCTAACCTCTGCAGTTCTGCTTCTGCAGCCAGAACAAAACCCCTGGGAGGAGAGGGAGAGAGAGGGCCAGAGATGAGAGAAGAGCGTTCAGTTACATAAGATTCAATTGCTATAATTTGGTTAGTTATTGTTCTATAGTTCTGCCTTTAATTATTCTTCACTTTTTATTTGATTTCTCCAATTATTTTAGTGTGATAGATTGAGATCTGATAGAGGCTCTGTGTTAAACTTGTTCGTAAGAAAATAACAGTTCCTAATCTTCTTGTTGTTTCTTCTTTTTCTTCTTTTATGGTGCATTGATTTGGAGCCCTTCCTTTACAAATCCAATTCAATTTAAGTAATCTTATAAAATTTATCAAAAAGAAAAGTTTTAAGTCTAGTTTTAAAGGTAGAAAGGATGCTATGTGGTAATATAAAGAAAATTAAAGAGTCAATAGAGATAATCAAATGTAGGTGAAATATGATCTCTCTTTTTTAATTCCAGTCAGGACTGGAAGGTAGTTCTAGAAATGTCCTTTGTACACATGGCATGGGCGTTGTTGGGCCAATTTTGGGTGCACTTCAGCTTTAGCCCCCCCAAAATCATCCCAAGCCCCCCTAAAAAACTGGTCATAATCATGTCATAATCATCAAAACTTTAACACGGTTGTGATGTGGAAACCCTCAGGTGAGTTAACATTGTGATACTGTGATCACTGTGATAACAAGTTCTGTTAGTAATTTATGTTCAAGACAATACATTTCCTATGATTTTAGTGATTTGGCCTCGGTTAAGTAGCTGCTAATACGCATTTATTAATTGAAAAGGATAACTCGTGATTCAAAAAACATGTGCAATGATGGTAATATGCAGAGAATAAACCAATGATTGCACTGCACTACTATCTCAAAAAAAGGTTTATCCAATAGCAACTGGACTTGTAGGTTTCTTGACGACGTTTTGCCCTTCTATCCAGAGGGCTTTCTCAAGTCTGACTGACTGGTGTGAGGAGCAGGTTTATAAACCCTGTAGAACCCTCAGGTTGGTGATTGGAGGTCATCTGTGTATTGTCCTCCCCTCTGGTTTTCACATATGTTAATGTGACCACCTGAGCCAGGGTGTGAGTAGCTTTTACGCTTCCTGGGTATTGTTGAAATAACGGCATTGTAAGTGGGTGATAGATTATGCCTATCCACAGATTTACCACAGCTGAAAGACAAATTAAGGTGTTTTATCGTCACTATGACTCTTTTTCTGTCCACGCGGTAGATTTGTCCCATTTTGTTTTGACGCATTGTTTTCATAATGGAAATAACAAGCACATTGAAAATGTTAGAAGCAGAAAGTACAGACATTTCTCTAGAAATGTAGGGAGTAGAAGTAAAAAGTCGTCAGATAAAAAAAAACTAAATAAAAAGTACAGCTACCTGCAAAATGTACTTAAGTACAGTAACGAATGCCACCTCTGCGCGGAGATTAGTAATTACTAACCTACAAGAAGTACACACAGATACCAAAGTACAGACTGTACTAACATACTCCATAATGTTTCATTATAATGTTCACAAGTGTTCAACAGAGCACTCATAAAACAACAGATGAGGACCAAGTCTTTGTTGCAGAGAACATGTGGAGCTCGTTGTCTCTTTGAGTTATGGTCTGTACTGAGTTCAGGAGGCCTTCAAAGAAACAGAAAAGTTTTCTGAAGAAATGTTAAATCTGTTGTATTGCTTTTGCTGAGTCATAACTAAATCTTAGATGACTGCACACACAGATAAATACCATAGCAAGCTACAAGTTGGCAACAAATAATGACTATTGGAAGTTTGTGAACACAGGATTTTTCTCTGATAATTATTCTGTAGAACAAATTATTCAAAAACAAAGAAAGTAATGGTGACTGCAAAAGATCCAGCCTTACAAATTTGTTTCAGTCAAAAAGACTATAATCAGGCCTGACTCTATGAGCAGAGTCATTAGCAGTCTGCTTCGAAAAACAGTTACTAATGCTCAGCAGGCTAGAAAAGTTTACAAAATCTTTTCTACAGAGTTATGTACAGTATATGTAGGGCTGAAACAATTCCTCGAATCATTCAAATAACTCGATTCTAAAAAAATTGAGCAATTTTTTTAGAATCGAGGCTTCGTTTACGTCTTATAACTCGAGTTGAACAGCAATATTATAGATTCATTACACACAACTGAAGTAGTTCAGGGCCTTTCATTGTTTTAATATTGATGATTGTGGCATACAGCTCATGAAAACCCCAAATTCCTGTCTCAAGAAATTAGCATATTTCATTCGACCAATAAAAGTGTTCTTAATATATGTTAATATAAGTGTTTTTAGTACAAAAAAGTCAACCTTCAGATAATTAAGTTCAGTTATGCACTCAATACTTGGTCGGGACTCCTTTTGCAGAAATGACTGCTTCAGTGCAGCATGGCATGGAGGTAATCAGCCTGTGGCACTGCTGAGGTGTTATGGAGGCGTGTTAAGAGACCACTTCATTTTGACCGAGTTCACAAATGTGCGTGACAGAAGACGAAAAGAGTGAGTTACACTAAATGCGTGAAGGAGAATATGTACTTCGCTCTGCATTTGGACTCAGTGCTCGAAAACTGTACATTCTATCGGTACGAGAAGCATATGTGTCAACACAGGAAACATTTTCCTCCTGTTTTAGGTATAATTTGTTTATGAAAGATGAAAATTGACTGAAGGAGAGAAGAAGGAGAGAAGAAAAACGGCAAAGAGATTATTTTCCTGGACACCAGAGCACGCGTGACGTCACATGCTCTGAGCCATGCAATCTCAAACTCAAAAACTACACTAGATATCAACATACTGTTTTACAGGCACAAGGCTAAAAGGGTTTAATCTCGTTTAAAATGTCAATCACATTTCTATTACAAAGTATGACAACACAGGACGATAATGAATGAAGGGAGTACAGGTCCAAAAAGACATTTTTTGACCACAAAATGGAAAACGTAAATTACTTAAAAAGTATTGAATATTTTTTAAATAAAAGTAATAGCACACATCCCGGGACCGAGCAGGTCGATTTGATGTATCATTTGTGTCTGTGGACCCTTCCGTTCGAGCCACATTAATGTAGATACAAGTTTCAGAGGTGGAGAACAGAGGTGCAGAGTAAATGTGCCTTCATTACTTCGCACTACAGGCACCAATACTAATTATAATAATCATGATTAATGATTATATTTCCTTTTTCATTCAACAGTGTTTGAGCCAGTTTCATGCACCATTAGTGCTTTGGTCACTCCAACACCTAGGACCCCTGTGATATAACTGAGTACCAATTCTGTGAACAAGTGAGTGGAGGCTGAATGGAAGCTGAAATGGACACCTCTGACAGATGACAATGACTTTTGGATATTTATGACTATTATACTTTTACCCGGACTAAAACAGTAGGACAAGTGGGGGTACAAAGTTTTTGTTCTTGCAGATGAAATATACTTTCAATTTCTTTCTGTGTCAGGGGAAAAGACAAACTATTTTATTGGGAAATGGGAAAAAATAATTAAAATAAAATTAAAATTGAGTGAAAAACTGTTTTTCTGTGTTTTAGGTACCATTACTCTGACACCGTAACAGACATCTTGATTCAGATTTCTATGCAAACAGGCCTTGTTAGGCTTAGGGCTTAAAGGGTTAACAATAAACTCATTGTTCTCTCACAGTCGCTCAAACTCTGTTAGATTATTAGGCATGTCTGGAAGTTGACTCATGGCAACTGGACTTTCTTGTAAGGTTAAAATGTTTTGCAATTCATCCAAATCGTTTTGTCATGGGTCTGTTCGGATAATTGTGAAATGTTTACAAGAAAGAAGTGTAGTTGCCATGACTTAATTTTTAAAGATCTTCATCTGGATGATTGAGAATCTTCACAGACATTATTAAGCAAGTTTTTTTCTGCTATTTTGCTCGTAGGAACATACAAAGTGACAGGAGGTCCGTATAAATCCTTTCTAGTGCAATACAATTGCTTAACATGACAAAGATGGACTTGGTACGTAATCTTGCATTTGCATTTACCTTTTAATACATCACTTATTTCAAGCAACAAAGTGACTCAAGTGTAAGCACATTCATCTGAAGTGGATCTTTATATTATTATAAAACTTACACGCATATGTGTTTCATGTCCAACCCTGACCCAAGCCAGATAGATTTGAGTTTTTCTAGTTTGTCCTGGTTTTCTGTGGTCACAAACACAGGTAAACTTTAAGTGTGACTTTTTCTTTTTCAATGAGCTGTAATACAGCAAAAAGGAAAAGATTGATGGAGGAGGGACGCACAAAGGGAAGGTGAAATTTTCAGAAAGTAACAGAGGTTTTGTGTTTGGGAAACACTTAGTGAAGGCTGCATGTGACGTGAGAAACAAAACTTTTTTTGCTGGTTCTGCTGGTGCAGAAGGGCCTTCTCTGGAGGGAGAGAGCCTGCTTTTCTCCCCTGATGGTAGCATAGCACTTGTTTTGGGTGGGTCATGTCTTCCTAATGAAAGCCATCAGCTGGAAAGTCCATGGAGAGCTAGGAATGTTGTCAGCAATTAGTTTGGGTGGATTTTTAAATAGGAAATGAGTATTATATGATTATAGTCACCTTCCTTTTTTGTCTTGTACTGTACTTGTTCTTTCTCTTGTAAATGTTTCCATATATTCCACACTGGGCTGAGCATGATGTCTGTCTCGGCTTTTGTATTGTATGGTTCAAGGACTTTCTGACAAACAGACTACAGTCTTTCAGACTCGGCCCCCACCTATCCAGCACTATCACACTTAGCACCAGCTCTCCATGGGGGATGTGTTCTATACACTCCACAAGGTTTCTGGGAGTACAGATCTCAGACAATTTCTCCTGGTCTGCAAATACCACAGCGGTGGTAAAGAAGGCCCAGCAGTGTCTTCGCTTCCTGAGAGTGCTCAGGAGGAACAACCTGGAGGGGAGGCTGCTGGTGACATTCTACAGAGCCACCATTGAGAGCATCCTAGCATACGACATCACAACATGGAACACAGGGTGCTTAGCTGCAGACAGGAAAGTACTGTAGAGGGTCATCAGCACAGCCCAGGAGGTCACTGGCTGCTCTCTGCCCAGTCTGGAGGAGATTGCCAATGCTCACTACCCCAGCAGAGCTGGCAATATCATCAAGGACTCCTCCACATTTCATTGTGCAGTCTGTGCGTGCAAATTGTCTGAGTGCAGTCATTCATTTGTGTGTGTGTGTGTGTGTGTGCGTGGGTGTGTGTTTGCATGAGAAAAACAGTTACAGCAATAGTTTAAATAAGAAAGTGAACAATCTTGGCCAGAATTCAGTAAAAAAGGTGATGGAGTCGTTTGTGTGTGTGTGTGTGTGTATGAAATGACAGAAAGTTGTGTGGTATCATTTACCCTACACAGCTAATGTGTTCTCTGGACTGCAGTCTAGACTTTGTGAATAGACATTTTATAAACATAAACTCAGTCATAACACTGCATAAACACTCTTGTAAATCACACATTCGGGAAGGAGCACAGTGGGAGAGTAAACACATTTTGTACAAGCTGTACTTTTGAGGCTAAGACTACAGATGGCAGAAGATGAATCAACATTACCTAAAGTATATAGACAACCAAAAAAGTGTTTGGACACCCAGACGTTACACCCATGTGATTCAAAAACCACAGTTCCAGTTAATCTCAAACATGCCCTGCACGAATAGATTCACATGCATAATTCCCATTTTATTCACATATTTCATAAGTAATGGTCTTTAATGTGACATGCATGTTGTTCCTACATAATAATTATATCTTAATGCATTGCTTCTATTTAGTGTACAAAGTTCTCTTTTGTTTTATATTATATCAAAAATAACTATATACATTTAAATTGTGATAAAGATCAACAGATTTGAGGTAATTAAATCCTGAAAATGACTTTGCCCCTGCTTGGCCCCAATCAGCAGCACTTTTATGCTAATGTAGAAACATTCATGTCAAACATTATCATCTGGATAACTAGTGGAGTCCAAACTAAGGAAAACATTTCTTTGTAGATTCGGTGTTGTGTTTGGTGTCACTGTCATGTCAAACTTCTGACTCTAAATTAGGATTCACGTGAATCATTCTGCTATCAAAAGCATGTTTTGACCTATTTTAAATGTTTTGTGTTGACTTATGAACACAAAACATTTAAATGCATTCTGTTTGCTGTGTGTTCAGACAGTTTTTTCTCACACATGACCAGCAAAGTGTGGTCATGACTGTGGGACTCCCTTTGGCCTCGCCCACGAAAGCTACCAATTCTTCTGGCAGTCAGCTTTGAGAGTGATCAGAGGCTCAGTGGAGATCAAACGCTGACTTCAGAAAAGACAAGTTGAAGCTCAATTAGCCCTGTGTACATAACCATCAGCTGACTGCAATCACACCAAGAGGGATCCTCAGTGGAGGAAGACAGAACCAGACTGGATCAACCGAGCACAGACCTCTTAAACTGGAAACTGTTTTATTGCTAGTTAAATACTAATTTAAAAGTAATCTAAACACCTGTCAGTATGACACAATGTAATTCTCCAGTTAAACAGCGTCAGCCAAAGCAGAACATTATCACCTTCACAAGAGAGAGTTTATTGGAGTGCTGTCTGAACAACCCTGCATGTCTTTGCACTGTGGAACACAGGGGTGTCTGGAAGAGTACCCTTCTGTGAATTCAAACCTAGAAACTGTTTAAGATGGTGAGCATTGTTTTCTGCCTGATAATGTATTCATTTTTTTTGCACGGCAGCACAGATCCTGTGTTCTGTTACAACACATTATAAGCCACTTAAGCCTTAAGAAGGAATGCTGGAATATAAAAGTAGGAAGCAATCCCTAATGAAAATGTCTTTCAGGCAGTAGAAAGACAGACAGTGTGAACATACTGAAGTAATACTGACAGGAGTAGATGAATCATTTTGGGTGACTTGATGATTGTGCTGTTGATTCGGTAAACAGAGCTTTAGGATGATGGGAAGTGACTCAACAGTGATGGGTGGAACCAATTACTTTAATAAGTGGAATGACTGGAGTAGGGCAGGGGCATCTTGACACATCTTGTCTGCTTTATAAAACTGGTAGCTGTGGCCTCGTAGCTCAGTGGGTTAAGGCATGAGGCTGGGATGCAGAAGGTTGTAGATTTGATTCCCAGCTGCGGCACCCAGCCCATCCCCCATGCCAGTTGTTTTCTTGAGTTGGGCGGGATGATAGCTCAGTGGGTAGAGCAGTCATCTTCAAACCCAAGGGTGAGCGAGTTCGATTCCCAGTCCCACCAGGTTAC